>JAQFXU010003646.1:0-15640 GCA_034693705.1 Spatulosminthurus flaviceps
GCGCTATTTACTCACCCATTATTGATACATATTCGTAGGAAACCTAATTTGCCTAGGACTTATTCCCTATTAAATCCCTATATCGTTTTACATATGAATGAGCCTGAGCCATTGAAAGCATGATATAAACCGGTATTCATAAATCCTGCGACAGAGTTGGGAGAGGAAGATTTTGTACTATTTGTTCACATGTTATTGAAAAGTGTGGCTACTTCAAACATCGGAAGGCTAATATATATTTGTGTTCTTGAGAATTTGTTTTAATTAGAATTAGGTCTTTTCCAGCATAGTTTCCTTTTTCAGTTAAAGTTTGCTGATTAGAATGAAGAAGTTTTGTGAAATGAGTGAGGTGAATGTGTAAACTATTTTTCATGAAAGGGCGAGTGATCTGGATAATAATTGCTGACTTATAAAAGTTGTTATCGTGTTTTTGGTAAAAATAAATTAAAGAGGCAAACATGCTTACTTTAATCACATTTTCAAAATCAGGAAATCTTACCTCTCAGATACCCAAGTTGTTAAAATGTTTCTCAACTGCTACTTCAAGATTTAGTGAGATTGATTATAATTTAGTTGAGCGACAGGTGGAAACCGAACCGGTTTTAATGGGTGCGTTTAAATAAAATTTGAAATAATGTTTTCCAAATTAACTTTTAGTAGTTAAAAAAAAATTTGGGTGTATAATATTGTCATGGTTGTTTTTGTCTTATATTTAAGAAAGGGGACCCCTGCCGATAATTACTGGACGCAGTTTGGATCATGTTCCCGACCGTCGATTAGCACGGCAAGCATGGGTCGACAATTTAGATACTGTGGAAGAAAAGAAATTAGGCCTGGTCGACCTTCATCCGGATATCTTTGGGACGTTTCCTCGAATTGATGTGTTGCATGCGAATATAAGATGGCAGAAATTGTATCGATATGTGGTAATAAGATTCTCCGACAATGTGTCTTTTAATTTATTGTAATATCGAGAAAATAGTTGTTGTATGTACCAGTTTTGAAAAAATAGAATTGGAATCATGCTGCAAACCGAATGGAAAAACCAGGAGGTGGAAGGAAACCTTGGCCACAGAAAGGTTTAGGAAAAGCTCGTCATGGATCTTGCCGGAGTCCTATTTGGTACCATGGGGGGAAGGCACATGGCCCTAGAGGACCAGTGACACATTTTTACATGCTACCGTTCTATCAGCGCGTGATGGGCCTTACTACTACTCTGTCAATGAAATTTGCGCAGGATGACCTGAAAATTGTGGACACCCTAGATATTCCTACTGATGATCCTTCTTATTTGGTAGACTTAGCTGAAAAGAGGCATTGGGGAATCTCTGTACTTTACGTAGATGAGTGAGTCTGAATTCCTGATGTGAAAATTATTCATTTGTGCGCTTCTTTATTTTCATTCATGTTGTAATGTCGCACTTTATTTTTTTCTAGCTCGGACCTTATGCCT
Organism: Spatulosminthurus flaviceps; assembly: GCA_034693705.1. Taxonomy (NCBI): domain Eukaryota; kingdom Metazoa; phylum Arthropoda; class Collembola; order Symphypleona; family Sminthuridae; genus Spatulosminthurus; species Spatulosminthurus flaviceps. Next base: position 1,454 of record JAQFXU010003646.1, read on the forward strand.
AAGAACATCACTTTAGCTACAGATTCGATTGGTCACCATAACTTAATGCCTGTTTACGGTCTTAATTGTTTTTCGATGATTAAGCATGAAACTTTAGTCCTCACACTTGCTGCAGTAAATAAGATAGAAGATAAACTATTGCAATGGTTGAATACCAATGATCCCTTGACACCTGCTAGAAAATACACCGGTCAGTATAGTCAGGGTATGGAGTGATCTACGATCGTACTGGCAAGTGTTCAACAAGTATTGCTGCCACGGAAATTCTTCTTATGAAATCTTAATTTATGTTTAGGGCAATACATTTCGCCAACTCTTTATATTTTGTAGTTCTGACCCAATAAATGGAAAGTCAAAGTCATCTTGTACCGTTTATGTTTTGGAGAAATGGACAGTAAACTATTAATCATGTTTCTATTGTCCGTAAATCAGTTTTTAATGATCTTATTAATTGCTACATATAGTATACTCCGGAAGTAGACTCTGGTATATTTAATTGGAAGTTGTCTAATTAGGTTGTGTTGAAATTCAATGGTCGGATGGTCACCAATATAAACGTTTTCATACAGACTTCATACATGTAAATGGTGAGTTTGTGGATGTACTATTGTTGGTGGTGAAGCTCCAGAAGAACTGCAAGGCGATATCACAAGAAAATTGTCTTAGCATTTTGGTAGATAAGCGATTTCCACGATAAATTTCGAAAAATTACTAGTGCTTATCACTTATGGCAAGTTACTAACAATAAGTTACATTAGGCCAAGGTTAAGATGCGCAAACGTATCCACATGTAAATTTAGAACTACCACAGTGCACATTGAAACTGATTCTACGACTAATTCTTCTTCGTTGAATACTACACCTCTCATTCTAATCAATTTACTCTAATTACATTATAACTTACTTTAGCAGCTTGCGCTAAAATATTAGATCTAATCTTAAATTACTACATATTTCCTTAAAAATACTGAAGCTTGCATGGCGGGATGCCAATTTTGATTAGTAGACAGGGGAACACCAGTGAAGTCGCTATTTATGGAATGTTCCTTCAATTGTGAAAAAGTGTTCGAGGCTTAATAATTATTTCGTATGTTGGGGAATTGGGGAAGCGACACCTGTATTCCTCACCTAATATATACAATCATGTTAAAATACTAGAGAAAGTGTAGCATCATGGTGCTGGCAATTTAACCACCGGAAGATACAGGAATAATAAATTGTTAATTATTGACAGCATCTGAATTTAAAACCGCTTTTATTTTAATAGATTACTCGCTGAAGCATATCGTGCTTCCACGTGCAATACAACATCTCCTGTTCGCAGCATGCGGCCAACTCGACCGCACTTGTACTCGGCAGTTCCAGATTAAATCTGCATTTTGTAATAATAATATTATTATAATAATAACTTGGTTTATTGTCTCTAATGCATACACAATTACAACACCAAATCGAAATAAATCGAATTCGGTTGAAAAATGGTCTTGTCCCTTGTCTATTCAGGGTAAACGGACAAGTGAGCATGTGGGAAAGAAAATTAATACCTATTTAAAATTAAATTTAATCAATAGGTGGGGTTTGTGATTAATTGTAAGCAGGTTTTATGAGGCAGACTGTTCAAATCAATTTCCGTACGTCTAAATATTAAAAACATTGGAAGTAAGTGCTTTTTGATAAAAATTTGCCTCGTCTCGTTGACGTTATTATTACTATTCTGTACAGCAACTGTATGACACGGAACCGATTATTAATATCCGGTATCCGTTGAAATGAATGCATGCATGGTGAACGCATAATACATTTGAGTAGGATATCCATCAGCCAGAGAAAGCTAAGTAGTAGGAGTTAGCTTGGAGAAGAAAATGATTTATGATCCATGCATTCCATATGTACAAAACAAATCCAAACTGAAAAGGCATTGAAAAATTAGGATTGTACGTCGGAGCGAGAGGAACCATGTCAAAATTTTTTGTAACATTCCTAAGAAAATTTCAGTTACCAATGACTGCTATAGAAGACGTTGGATCATTGGTCTTGAAGATCAGTGATTTAATTTGTAATAATGACTTTTATAAAACAGACGGAAAATCATTAGTATACAAAAACTACCACCTAAACAACAGAATACTGAGCTGTGCATTTCACCCTTAACCTGGATTGAATGTTTTTCTCAGAAAGAACCGCCCCGATTTCAATAATTTTCATACCCGATCTGGAGATCCATTCGTTCCCATGTTCAAACGTGAATTTCATTTTCAATTCATATGGAAATTTTTTTCTCGCAAACAACATAGCAATGTTGCGGTCACCCCTATGGTTTTAGTATTTTATAATGAAACTTATCTAGCAACACCCCGTTGGTATGTCATGCATTTTTATACTATTCGACCGTCGGTATTCCCAACCAAAATATAATTGAGCCAATACTTTGATCTTTTTTATAATCACACTTTATTATCATTTTTATTAAATCGCATTTTGCAACAATGAATAATGTATTAGCTACATTTGTATGGTTATTACTCATACAGTACAGTAATACAGCCATTTTGGAATCTACGCTCAACTCAAGGTTACTATATGCTTTCGTTAAAACCATTTCGTTAAAGTGGCTGATACATTACACAATCTGAAAACCTTTACAGCCTAATGAACATGCAATGATGAATTTTCAAAATTGATTAGAATAAATAGATTTGACAGAATAGATCTAACAAGTATTCTGTTTTATTCGAGCACCAATGCAATTAAATTTAGATTTCGAGTAAGTTGAAAATTTTCAAAATTCAGCAAAGCTTCGCAAAAAATTCTATAAAAATTTAATGAAACTTTGAAATGCTGTAAAATCTGGAAAATTCTATAACATTTTTAATGCATTGCCCTTGCTCCCTTACCGACTTTGTATTTACACGTACACGGAATCTTTACCCATAAAGTTATTAACTATAAATACTTACAAGAGCATATCTCAAATACAATGAATGAAAGTTGAATTCCATTGTTGCATACACGATATTTTATGAGGCCTTGCTTTATGCAAATACAATCAACATAGAAGTTCACCTGTACAACAATACTTGTACCATTAACATAAATACTTCACCTACAAACAAATTCAAGCGAAACAGAAAATCTAGTGGTATAACTCTATTGAAATCTGAAATTCGATTTTAGTGTACTAATTCATTTTCTATTGTTAAAACACATTTTAGCCAGCCACAGCGACAGAATGGTGGTTGGGAAAGATATTTTAAAATTTTCAATAGGCCTAATCGTCGCATCTTTTTGTATTCAATTAACCCTTACAAAATCGGGAACGTTTTCACAAGCATTTCAAATACTGTCCAATAAACTTGACAGTCCAGGCATATTCAGACCACTATTGCCCAATTTCATTGGCCTCAAATTGAAGAGTACAACCTCGACATCACCTTCTACACCAACATCCACAACAACAAGAGCAACAACAAGAAATACCACTACTACAAGCAGCGCCCCCGCAGCAACGCCGTCCACGACAACAAGTTTTCTTTCAACGGTGGCAACTCTTCCACCAAGTTCAAGTTCAAGCACTTCTTCCCCTATCACAACTAAACTTGTTCCACTTTTTAGTTACGCAACCACTGAAACGGACTCAATTAACGTAGACTCCTCTTCCAAAGAACACTCTTCAGGAGAATATGAAGACGACCCACAAGAGTCCTCCCTAGAGGGCGATAATATTTCATCCGAAGAACTACAACTTCTGGACCCAGCTTCCGCATCTGTGATTAAAAAAGGCATGGTAAGCTCACAAAGTTACTTCCAACATGTAGTACATCTTCTTTGAGACATCCAATGGCTGAATCGCGTTTAAAGCGTATTCAGTACACAGCACAAAATCAAAAAATGTATTAAACTATGCATACCAGGTTAAATGTTCTGGTGATTTATGCATTTTTCAGAAAGGTGTACTAAAAATTGAACCAGCTTAGGGAATAAGATTACTACTAAATTGATCCTTCAAAATATCAATTACAATTGGAGCATGACATAAGAACATCTTCAAATGCTTTATTACTTTTATTTTAGGATGTTGGACTGATACAAACTACTAATAGACCATCGACATTGAAAAAAATAACACTACGACCAGTGAAAAAACCAAGAGAAAAAAAGGTACAGCTCGTGATAACAAGCATGAGGCTGAGATTTAAGTGTTTCGTCACGTTCGTCACGGTCCGTTAGGGTCTATACAATTTTCCTTTTAAACAGAAAATGTCCTTAATTGCCAATATTACATTCATTAGGATTTTACAAAAGTGAAACCACAAGAACTAATCCATTTTTTTTAAATTTCAGCTTCCGCTTTTTCAATTTTTACGAAATTCTCTCAAGGGCAATATTATACCTATTCGGATAAAACGATATGTACGCCGTTTACGCTCACTATATAACTCCCATTCTCGGTAAACAAATTGATTATTGAACTTAATACATATGATGTATACTTAGGCTAGCGCGTCCTCAGATGATTCAGACATAATAGTGGATGACAATGCAAAAGAGGCTTCTGATGTTTATCAAGGCAATGCTGACTATGGGTTGAAAGATGATACTTCTATTGATACTCCTTCAAAGGATTCTGGGAGAGCCGTTAAATCTAATGCTCGTGCACCCAATTTTCCGACAGGAAGGAAAGTTAACACTGACACCACTAACTCCCAGTCAGCTCGTATTAAGCAAAAGCAGCCGTACCGCATGGGAAAATGGAAAGTAAGTTTACATACCAAAATTTTTTCTCTGCTTTCAATCGCCCATATTTATTTTGCGGTCCAATATAATAAAAGACACATCAAAGGAAAAATGTTTGCCATTTTGCTAAAAGAGCTTAAGGCTCCTATTCAACCGTAATCGCGTAATGTGTATTAGCGCATTATTGTATGCAAAAACAGAAAAATGTTATCTAAAAGGTTGTGATACCCATGAGTGAAAGAAATTTATCCACTCATTATATAAGTACATTTATGCGTGTGAACATAATTAAGGAGTGGATTGATGGATGTATCAAATGGTGCTTTAAGTACAAGGGTGGCGCCCTCTTGAAAAACAGTACCATTCACCTCTACATTTTTCTCACTCGTATACATGGGTTTCATAACCTTCATACCAAATTTATCTGAGTTAAGAAAACCCTGTATTTACAGCCATTAATCGATGTCAACTCTCCCCTTGGTATTTACCATCCCGTCCAGCTTCTGTACGACAGCATGTATGAGCAACTCAAGAAGGAAAGACAACTACTGGAACATAACCTGTGGATGGAGAAAATCAAAGCCAGGCGTGAAACTGTTCTAGGAAGACAGATAAATCCCCAATGAATTTTTGAAAACATTAATAAATTAAAAATCATTCTGCAAAAACAATCATCAAGTATTTCACGCTGAGGATGAATGAAAGCACTCTTGTCATAACTAATTTCCTAAATAATATTCTGCAAGTCTTCAACGCCACACATATACATTTACGATATATAAGTTTCCTGCAGTATTCACTAAAACTTCATATACAAAATTTCTTCATTTAATTTAAAGGAAGACAACCGGAAAATAAAATGTTGTCATTAACGGAGGAACCCTTTTAGCAGGAACTAGAAAATATTTAGCCACAAGAAAAAGTGTAAAAAGTAAATAATTTTGCTAACTTTAGCTTGGATATGTAAGTAGTAATTAAGAGCCATTGGCTAGCCTCATGATTATATATTTATTGCTGCAAATGCTATAGTAGTATGGATGAGTATTGAAAACTAATAAAAGTATAATAAAATTGACACGCTTTTAGCGATTGACCTGTTTCCAATCATTTATTAAGCTACCTGTCGGATTATTATGCGTGAAATGTAAACCACATATGAGAAAAAGGAAACCGCAATTTTATTCCAAATGTGTGTTAGTAAGGAGATGGTTAGCTTCTAAAAAACCAATGCTACAAGTTAGTACAAACCCGAAAAATTACGTTTGTCGTCGCATGTATAGTATGTACACACATGCTCGAAGTTGATGGAAAACAATTACTGTTGTAAAGTATGACTGGTGCTCAACGAAAACAAGATGATCTGAAAGCTGAAACAATTCAGCGTGTAAAATATGAGACACATTTCAATGACGCTGCCGACACACCTCATAGTGTCAAAAGATGGTCAATATTTCTGTTCTTATCCCAATATCTCACTTAAATATACCTCAAATGATTAACCACATGAGTACATACGTAAACACATTGCTCACAACACAACTGGCTACTGTATACTTCATACATACTTTTTTCCATTTATCATTAACTTATTTACCATCTTCAAAACGAGGAGACCAATTTTTTACGGGAGCAGGTACAAGCATGTTTAGTAGCAAAAGCTCTAGTATTGCGTAGGTAAATCATCGGATCATACAGAGCGAATCATTCCACTTGATTGACTATCTTCCCTTGTATGACAAAAAACCCTACAACTTCATATATTTTAAGGTCGCTTACTACGTATACTTCAGCCTGCATGCTTCTCATGTCATTCATTCTTGACATCGACTTCGTCTTAGCAACTTCATCAGTACTTGAGACACTCGTAATTTTGATAAAATCCAAAAGTTGCTGCAGATTCATATTTTACTGGTTTGGACTTCCAAAAATAACCAAGTTTTAACTGAAGCATCTTTAAAATTTTGTGAAATGTTGGGAACTAAGCCCTTTCTGGCTATCCTGGTTCTCACTGCATTGGTGTCCATTTCTTTGAGTAACACTCATCAAAAACAAGGAACAAGCTTCTTCGGTCGTTTATTCGCCAAAGGAAAAGGATTGTTTTCCAAGAGTTCGGCCGGCTTCGTTGGATCCAGATCTGCAAGGTGACACACGAAGTGCCTGTTTATAAAATATGTATTTCGTAATTGTCCGTACTGAGCTCTGATAGGCGTATTAAGTTAGGGTTTGGTGTTTGAAGGGGGAAATTGCTAGAACTCGAGCTAATTCTTGCTCAAATAACAATTCGAATAATTTTTTTAAATCCAGTTAGAAAGTCCCATTAAATTTGAATTGATAATTTGAAGTCAAACTCAGTATAATAGTTGCACTTTAAGTTACAAATATATATGGAAGTAAACAATGCATAGTAAAATTTGAGTAAAATACAAATCTGGGATTTTACACGGCAAAAAATACAACATAAGGATGTAATAATGAATATCTGAACACTAGCGCAAGATCGTACATTGTAAAGAATGGAACCAAAGTCGCCGATTCTGCCGTAGGGGAAGCAAGAGGAGGTGGTGGTGGATGGGGCTGGCCGGAAGAGAGTAGCGGATGGGGAAAAGGTGGTGGTGGTGGTTGGGGAAGCAGCGGTGAAGGCAAAGGATGGGGTGGAGGAGGCGGCGGCGGCTGGGGTGGAGGAGGTGGAGGCTGGGGTGGAGGCGGCGGTGGCTGGGGTGGAGGTGGAGGTTGGCCGTATACAGTCATGGAAAAGAAAGGCTTCGATCTGAACAAAATCATTGGAATTATCGCAGCTTTGGGGCTACTGGGCACTTTTTTCTCCGCAAATAGACAATCTTCGACAACCACCATCGTGAACAGTAATAGACCTAAATGAAAATCGCATAGGAAATAACAATAATGATGCATATTTTCCTAACACTAACATTATAAGTACTTGATTAAAGATCTAACCTTTTTTCTCTCTAGTGACTGGAAGACGACGACGAAGGTCCGTGGATGAATTTGACGATGATGAAATGATGGAAGGTGAATCCTTAGCAGAATTCTTGTCCCGTGTTGGAAAATATTTCAACGTATCATGGGAAGATGAGAAAAAATCAAAAGGAGTGGAGCCATTCAAGCTCTACTAAACGCTGGACAAAGGGTCACTTTACATTACCTTATTTATTGCCTACAAGTCTTAAATAACAAGTATTTTTATATTTAAAGTTACGTACTCATTCCAAATAACTTATTTCAACCCTAAAAATCTTCTACCATGTACAACACCAATTGTAATACATTTTGACAAACTGAAATAACATCGAAAGTATTATAATAGAGCCATGAAAACGAATTAACTTTTGATTTTACTATATAATATTCCATTATTATTACTGTACATCACGTACAGTTTCGACAACAGTTATTTTAGGATGTATACACTAGATCAGCTGGATTAGTAACGTGACTTAAAGTCAACATTTAGCTATTCAAGCGAGAATATTGATATATTGAAATGCTACACCTTCCAGATTTTCTACAGCATATTGAATACTTGTTCCACAGTTAAGTATGAGATGTGCCATTTTTTCAGCAAATGATCCTAACAAGCAAAGCTGACTCTTACCGCTTCATATGAGTCCGTAATAATTATTCTTTAATGTTTAACGAAAATACATATATACCTCATCAAAAGCTAATGCTTAGACAAGGTTCATCCTCCTCCATAATTTTTTTCAATCGAATAGTAATTTAAATGTCATATTATAGTTATATCATAATAATTAATATAATCCTTAATTTACATAATCACACCAACAGCCAGGGGAATTCACACTACTTTTCTACAACAGTAACACACGAAGGGGACTATAGTATTAAAGCACAAAGTTTTATTGTATTATAATAACATCGACGAAGTTTTATATCTATAATTGCGGCCACTAAAAATCTAACGTTAACCAAAATATCAACTAACTTCCCTCTAAACCATGATTATTTTCAAATTGTATACCCAAAACTAACGAATCTACAACTCCCATTTCATTCCTAAACGCTCCTATGTCTCACAAAGTCACAATTGAAACGAAAGCAAAACCTAGTAATACAATACAATGACTAAGTGCGCAAGATCACTACAGATCTACAATAATTATTACATTATAAACATTATCTGAATAATGATTCATATAATTAATAATTAACTACAATTTAGTCTTAACATTCACTATTTCCGTCACAATTAAATCTTTAGCATGCAGTACATTCACAGTGATGATAAAAAGCACAGTAAAGCATAAATTTCTTGTATTCGTAATTACATGACTATTTATCAAGTTGCACAACAAATAATAGCACACAAGCAAGTTTAAAAATCATATTACAGTCTTAGCGGAAAACCATGTCATTTAACACGTGTCAAATGAATGAATACACAGTACAAACTATTCCCTTAGATAATCATATAATAATATGTAGTTCGACGCAGCCTCATTTCTTTCTAATCGCTTCCAAACCAAGATAAACGCGAGTTCCAACCAAACTTCATCCCACCAGATAAGAGACCATAACAATTCAGATTCGTCATCCTCGTACCTACTAATTAAATAAAAGTATGTCATTACATCTTCAAATCTTTCATTACCAACAAAAACATAACTCGTCGCTACTAAATAACACAGAATTCCGTGGTTTCAAATCAAATGTCCGATCCCATGTTAAAATTTCCAACTTTTTGACAACTTACTTGAAAAACTTAGGCTTTCTTTCTTTTCCTCTAGACTTCCAATAACTAAACTCCTATTAACATCAGAACAAGTGTCATCACCTAATTATGTACAAGTATCTTCATAGAAATATAGATCGCCACCAAAGTTCTGCTTCGTTAATCTTTAAACACAAATTCAATGAAAAACCACAATTAACCACAAATGCCCCATTTCATCATATGCACCACCGCATTTTCTTCATGCTCACTCTTTTTTTCTTTTTTTCAAAATCGGCTCATATTCACTCTTTTTTAACAACTATTCTATTTAAATCACACTTTCATACAAATTACACCAAACATACACATCCATACAACTGAAAACATCATTTTTTAAATAATTCAAACCGAAGCCCCAAAAATTATTATTTACATTGAAAATGACCAATACTTACGTAGCTGACGATTCTACTCCCCCTCTCATCCTAAGAAAAGAATCAGACGACAATGAATCATTTTTGCACTGAGCAAGCGATTGCACTCATTCGAGTCCCCCCCAAAAAGAGTATAGAAAGGACTTTCTAAACTATTCTCCGAAAACTCAAAATGATTAATTTGAGGCTTCTTCAAGCAAAATTCCCCGAAAGGCCCTTTCAATACCACAAAGTTAACGTTGAGAGTATTTGACGGCTTCGTCTTCAATAGCAGCTGGTAAGTCAATTCCCTCTCACAACTTTGGGTCGGGTCACGTTGATGGCTATTCACCCTAGCCTTGACCACCCACTGATTATTGAATGCAGCAAATCGACTTGTCTCATAATACAATTTATGAACAAACTCATCCGTCCGATACGGCTTTAATTGCAAATCATTGAAAGTAATCTTCTCAAAGGATAGAAGGTCAAAGATGCAGCTGCATAATTTCCGTTCCTTCTCCACATTTTCTTCAAAATCCCTCAAAACCACCATCACCTCCCCAGCTGTTTTGCCCGGATGACTGCAATTCCCTTCATGTTCCGCTTGACTGGCATATTTACCATTCCAAAGGCATCCAATCCTATAATATTTGCACTTGACCGTCCGATCCTCACAAAGTTCCTTCTCATGACGATCCAGGACATTCCGTGGGAATTCTCTGTTACAATATGAACATTCAGCTGGAAGCTCATTCACAGCTTTTTCCACAGCTAAATTCCTGGACGCTGTGTGTTTACTAATTTCAATTCTGCAATTGGGACAGGTCGCAACCTCGTCCCGAAGACGGGCATCAGCCAGTAAATGAGTGAAGCATCCAGCACACATCAGATGACCATTGGTGCACTGGTAAACAGCTGAGCGTGGAAGATCAAGACAAACTGCACAACAGAGAATTCCTCCTAAGCGTTGTTCCAATTTTTCCGAAATTTTGCTTATTTGTGTGACAGGTTGGGTTCCTCCACCTCCTCCTGCTCCGTCAGTTCGGGCTTTTTTCTTTATTGGCTCAATGGTCTCCTCAAGAACAACAGCTGCTCGATCTAATATGGGAAGATTCTGTTCTGGAATTATTGCTTGGGGAGCGGACGATGCCTCACTTTCTGCCATTTTTCCTTTGTGTTAAATGTCACTTTCGAGAATCCTGCCTTGTTTATGTCATGACTCGAGTGGATGCTTTGGTGGAAGTTAATGGGCAAGTGTGTTAATTCCGTCGTATTTATGTAACTTACAGTTAAAGCCCAAATGCAATCAGAGTTGGAGTTTGTGTTTATGGGCGTTGACAAAAGTTCCAATGACTTTAACATATGACTAGTTCCTATAGGGAATGACCCAATTATTTTGTTTTATTTTCAATCTTGACTTTCCCGCCTAGCTTTATGCATCCCACCAAGGATTCAGCTAGAGGCTGCATGTTGTGTAAAGCAAATACACTGCTTCCTAGGGTTTGTTTACATTCTATAATAGGGATCATCACGCATCGGTATGTAAGAGGAGGAATTCCAGTGTAAACAAAATCATAGCGTGAAACTTCTGCTAAGCTCTTCAAACTTCTAATCTTTATCGTGTTTGTTCCTCCCAATAGTCCCAATGGATACCAATGATTCGATGTACCTAATAATTTTCAATAATATTATAAATAAGTTTAGCACAAGCATAACGGTTTTAGCACAGAACTTAGGCGATGCATATTATGTGATTACATACACTAGGTTAGGCCGTGACAAATCATATTAATCTTGCAATTAGATTCTTTGTTTAAAGTTAAGAGTGGGTATATCACCCTGATCAACCTATGCTTGCTCTCTAGCATTTTATAACATTGAAGAGGATAAAGTTACAAGTGGACTGAATTCAAGAATTCTGCTATGGAGTCGGAAGCTTATGACTGAAGTTACTAAATATGCGGTAGGCATGAATGTGCTTGAGAGGCAAACAAATAAACATACATATTATTAATGGTATTACGAATACTACTATTATTACGCCGTGATGCTCTCCGTTCATGGATCAATGAAACTTTTCATGAAACAATACAGATACTGAAGATCATTGTATTGCATATGGGACTATAGAAATGGTTAGTTGTTAGTATTTCAATTGGCTGAGCCTGAGGTATTAGACTTTTCTTTGCTGCTTTATTAGGTACTAACACGACAGCAGTAAGCATGCTGCCACTAAACAAATGATTTGCTCTGAATATGGAGAAAAGTATACAACGTTTCGATTCTTAGTGGTTGCAGCAGTACCTCGCCGGAACAGAGGCACAGGAGAACCACGACGGAACAAAGGTGTAGGAGCACATCGACGGAATAGAGGTGCAGGATCTCCTCAACGAAACACAGGTGCAGGTGCAAGTCGACGGAATAGAGGTGCAGGTGCACCTCGACGGAAAAGAGGTGAAGGAGAACCTCGACGGAATAGAGGTGCAGGTGAACCTCGACGGCATAGAGATGTAGAATCACCTCGACGGAATAGAGGTGCAGGAGCACCTTGACGAAACCCAGGTGCGAGTGTACCTCAATTCAATTCATAACTTTATTATTGCGTTATTCCTGTATCAGTACAAAATTTGACTGTTCTCCCTCGACAGATTAGTGGTGCAGGATCTCCTCGACAGAATAGAGGTGCAGGATCTCTTCGACGGAACAAAGGTGGAAGAGTACATCGACGGAATAGAGGTGCAGGATCTCATTGCTGGAGCAGAGGTTCAGGATCTTCTCGACGGAATAGAAGTGCAGGATATCCTCGATGGAAAAGAGGTGCGGGATCTTCTCGACGGAATAGAGGTGCAGGATTTCATCGACGAAACACAGGTGCAGGAACTCCTCGACGGAACAGAGGTGAAGACGGACCTCGCCGGAACAGAGGTGGAAGAGCACCTTGACGAAACAGAGGTGCAGAAGGACCTCGCCGCTCCGTGATAATTTAATTCTGTTACTTACGGTGTCGTCAGCTACGACTTCCTTTTTTCACCCCACGTTTGGAGGACTGTAGGAAGGATACGGATATACGAACTCTCACACAACTAATAACGTATTCAGTTATTCTATATGTTTAAAGGATTGTTTGAAAAAATTGGACCAAATCGGTTATGTATTTTTTCAGTTATCCTGTCGAAAACCAAACATGGGACGTAACGACAAGTTTATTTTATAAACTGTGCATGTGCATCTTAACGCAAAACGTCACTGATCTGCTGCCCTCGCGATGCAATCGCTATGGCTTCTTTGCAAGCCCTGGAAGTGAATTATCATCCTTAGCGTATGGAGTTCAATAGGCATTCCGCGAGGGAGCGCTGCTATAAAATATGTTGATGCATAGAGAATGTATAGTCGGATTTATTAAAGAATTTCGCGAGCAAGCTGCAAGAATTCACCTATTTCTGTAGATGCACTTACACACATGACAGAGGTCATTTTAAGTTAATTTCATTGGATCTCTCAGGATCAGAGCGTAGGATATGAGCAAGCAAATGAGGTAGAAGGTGAACCAATGCCAAATATGCAATAATATTTTACTATTTTCCAGATTAGGGCGGCAAGAAGCAGGAAATGTAATGATAGCAATTTTCACAACAACACGAAACTAGTAGGCATCTTTAAGCATCGATAATTTGCATAATAAAAGGAATGGACAGAAAATTCCTTGTACATGCAAGCCATTTATCAATCCTTACTCCTTACCTGTCAAACCGTAACTTCCATATTCCAAGGTTTCTGTGGTTCAGGAACGTTTCTGCTATAGTTTATCTTGATTTTCAAACTGAATCTTTTCTATAGCTTCTGGTATTTCTTGTGCTCTTGAGGGTCATATGCTCTTTTTGTCTTCAACGTCTTCCAGTATATGTGCCACAAATACATAAACACTGTTCAACATGTCGTGGCTTGCTAATTGTTAGTAAATGTCGAGTCAATTAACAAGCTGAAATGCCTAATATTCCATACTAAACAATAATATATATTTACAATAATGAAAATTTAAAAGTAGCTTAAAGAGAGAAACGCAAAACTTTATTTGCAACTGACATCACAATGATGCTTGCCAACAGACACAGTACTTAATAATTCAATTTTTTTGGATTATATTGATGTGTTTACAATAGCAATTAATACTATGACTTATATAAGTGATTATAAATAATTTTACAAGACCCTCTGATTGCTGCAATAACTACTTCTTCCAAAAGCTCTTTCGGCAACTTAAAATCCTTCCTAAATGTGTTGAAGAATTCGGTGATTGTTCCTCGTGCTCCAACTAGTAGCCCAATCACTTCAATATTTTGAATA
>JAQFXU010003647.1:0-15635 GCA_034693705.1 Spatulosminthurus flaviceps
TTTTAGTCAAGAAACGAAAAGATATTACATTGTATGAATTCAAAATTAAGTTTTGACATAAATCAATGGAATTTCTTATAATTTTGAGATTATGCCTTCAGAATTGGCATGACCTTAAATCTTAATAGGGAAAATGCATGGAACGCTATAGTGGCATCTCTCTACAGTGGCAGGATTTCTGGGATCCCTTGGATGCCACTATATAGGAAATATACTGTAATTTATTAATGTGTTTATGCAACCGTACAATATAATATGATATATCTGCGATAAATGTAGTCACGCAAGCATCAAAGATTCTTTATGATTTTCTTCAACTAATTTTCGAAAGTTTTGATGAAGTTATCGCTATTAATAATTATTAAATAATTCGTTTTAAATGGAGAGCTTATAGGTCAGTGACGGAGGAACATTTTCTGGGAATCTCTTCATCTAACTCTCTTTTGTTTTTTAATCACTGACACATCATTATGTATGGGAAATTTTATTTTCTTAGCTTGAATTAGAAAAGAGTTGAAGAAAAGTTTTTAAGGATTTTGTTTTCCATTTAAAATTTGGAGCCAAATGTATTGGGAAACTATCCAGTGCGCGCTAGTTTAATTTTTGAAATGCTTCATTCTTGTAAACTTGCAAAAACCTATTATTTAGGATAAAATTGAAAGATTGTGTATGTACAGGAATGATGTACACGTACACAAATAATGCTTTGAGACCCTACATGTAATATCTTATCATTTTTGTCAGTTAGGGACAAATGACCAAAGCCCAGCGATTTCTTCTCACAGTTTGAGTCTTAATTTTTGCAAATAAATGAAACCTCATAAACTCCAAGGAATTTTAGCAAACTTTTTGAGGTCCGACAAAAGCAACCACTAAATTGAAATTTTATGTGGTCGTACTATATATTTACATGCATATCATATATATTATAGAATATTTGTATTTGTCCAAGCTAAAACATTCACTGGAAGATTTAATCAAAATATTGACTAATTCAACCAACAAAATAGATTTCATAGTAAATATTGAAGTAAGTTGATAAGCGTCATTTCAAGCCCAACTGAATTTCCAGGAATAATAATAATAATTATAGAAACTTGATAGCACTTCATATAAAACGAAGGAATTCATCCGTTCATTGTCCAGTTGGAAAGAGGAGCGGCAGAGAATTTTAATCCAAACTTTAAAAATTATAATTAATTTACTATAACTTTATTTTATTCGTAATATTTAACTAACCCCGTAGCGTACCCACACCTCATTAATCTCCTTCGTCTAGATTACTCGCGACAATGTATTTCTTCAACAAATCGTTCCTCATCTTTACCATCTTCTTGCTATTACTCTCTAATTTGGTAGAGAGTAGACCTGCTAAATGTGTTCCTTCTGAAGGTGACGATTGCACCCTCGGCGAACACGTCCTGCATCATGCGAAGGAAGTCAAGGAATCGGCAGTGTAATAAAATATATTTTTGAAATCTACTCTATATTTCCCAAGAATTGAATTATCCTAAAGTATGATTTTTTGATAACCGATTAAAAATCTTTCACAAACCAGGAAACACTTCCGGAGCGCATGGGATTGGTTTAAACCCCATTTTCACAAAGGAGTAACGTGGGCTCGAGAACGACTTCAATCTGCGGAGAACAAGTTAAATGAAACTACTTAGTTAGCCTTCGGCTTAAATAACCTACGGAAATTCAATATCATTTAATATTACATGTCATATTTAGCAATTTAGCATTGATGACTTTGATTCTCAATTTCCTAAAGCTTCAAATATATTAAAATTAGTAGCAAAAATAAAATTGTAGGAAGAATTCATTTCTCTATCCCTTACTACAAACGCATATTATTTTCATATTCGTACTCATTTTCAGCTTGTGGTTCTCTGAACTTGACAGAACTCAAGTTAATTGTTGCGCTCCCTTTGGAGGTTGAAGGTTAAAATAATAAAATTATTGCTTAAAGTTAATTACTTATTTTTCCGGGTTTTTTTTCTGGGGCTCATTTAACTCTTTTCATTCACTCGATGAATTGACCTTTTTGAGGAAAAATGTAAGCATCAAATTCTGAAAAACACTTTACAAGGTACATTGCACATCAGAGATCAGAGCATTTGCATTTTTACTTTCATCCGCTGCATTACCTAACGGAGATCCTAGCCAATTAGTTTTGTATTTACTAAAAAACGGGTATGAATTGGTATTTAAATTCCAAGGGGGTAAACTTGAAATCCTTTACTAGAAAGCAAATAGCAAATTATGTAAAACAATTAATGGTAGACTTTCATATAGCAATACCAACTCGTAAATATTTAACAACCTTTTGGTATGGTTTAATCGCTTTGAATCCTTACTTTTACGTAATTAACAACAATCAATTATTCTTATTGAATTATTAATCAATGGAGTTTTAAATTCTCTACAGCTCTGCATGAAATCCATGTAATGTTAGGAGTGTTAAAAGGAGTCATTGTTTGGAGAAGCTTAGAATTTTATAAAAAAATCAGGCCAAATTACTATTGAGTATGTCCTTTTGCGTAGGGTCAAATGGAAGGATGGCTCACTTAAAAATGTTTACACTACATATTATTTTATTATCTATAGAAAGGAGGAAATTTAGTGGGATTTCTGATTTTGAGTCATTAATGTTTATGCAAGGATTTATGTACTTTGATACAATACAAATTATCATCATGTACAATTTTAGGTTGCTAAAAAAATATTTATTATGTACTCAAAATTTATTTTAACAGCAAATTGGAGTGTAAATAAAATAGGCTATTAAAACACATTAGAGGTCAATAAAGCACCCTTATTTACTCAAACAATTATTTCAGTCTAGAAAGGATAAGTTTCGACCACAGAGTTATCGGAAAGATTAAAATTGATCCACCGGTTCCTACACAAGAAGGAAAGAGAGCACGGGGAAATAAACTCAGATCCACATTATGTAAGACTATCACATTACTATAGAACAGAAATATTCTTGCCGCAGTGGCCTCTCTAATGTCGTCTATACTTCCAAGTATTTCTGAGTCAGAGCAATTGGGGGTGTTTACATAAATTATTTTTACACTTTGACCACTTTAACTGCGAAGTTATACTGAAGTTTCATGGGAAACTTATGTATATGTTTTGAATTATCGAAAACCCAATTCTTGTGAGTTTATAGGATATCAAATAGCAGCATTTTAAAATCGAATCTTTCTTGACAAGAAGCCTGTCAACATAATTTAAGCAACGGAGTGTCGGGTGACTCAATAAAAATGATACATGTATAAAAGTTATGTATAAAAGTTTTGCAAACGTGTATTTAGTGGTTCTGGATTCGAAACTTTAAATATTTGAGACTTCAAATAATTAGAAGAGAGATTTTTGCATTTACAGGCAATAAGAAAGCTCATTTATCCTAATAAATATCATACACAAAATTATTTTTTACTTCATTAAATACACCTACAATTTTTGAAGCAATTTACAAAGCATTAGTTCATAACGCAGAACATAATGCTTCTTAATTTCAATTATCCATTGAAAAATTATGAACCATTTACAAACCTTGTCCATAATTGAACTTGAAGGCAATAGAATTAGCTATTATTTCGAGCACGAATCCATCTCAAGATTTCAATGACAGCTCACAATCTGTATGTCCTTCCCTTTCTTAAACTTTCGTCTCCTCCAATCAATCTGAATAAATATCAATTAAGGATCTTCATTGTCTGAACATCATATCGTGCCTAAAAAGTGTATTCAATTTATATACCAAGGTACTTCAATATAACTTAACTGATTTTTCTAAGCTAAGGATTTTCAAATCGGAAAAAACACAAGTTAGCCATTTTTACCTTTCCAAATTACACAAATACGTGTATCATTCATACGAAGGGCAAAATATACAAGTGCAGGTATTATTTTTTCAAAATCAAAAGCTACCCCATTTGTTCCACCTTTTCGTATTTAGTTTCAAACCATTGAATATATTAACTTACGACATATGCAAAGTCCACATTAAGTTTATTATTGTAAATAACTGTGCACATGCTCAGCATTATATGCATTATTATTTATGGATTCCGAAATTATATTTCTCAAACCGGAAGTGGAGCATCTCTAAAGAGCGAAGCCGCAGTTGTCAAGCGGTTTCATTCATTTCATATTACAATGAATTTATTCAGCCATGTAATTATCCAGTAGCAGTACTGATAACACACTGTGTGAGCACAACAAAATTACACATGTGTAAATATCAACTTAAAAAATTGCACCAAGCAAATATTAGAATGTTTCATCCCATAATCCTCTATTGTGCTTAATCCAAATGAATATATTACAGACTTATGTGTGCACTTATCTTTTGGTAAGAAAAAAATCGTGTCTTATAAAAATATAGAAGGAAGCCCAAGAAATACATTGTTAAAAATATCCATGTATTTTTTAACATGTTCTGTCCCTACGGTTCCTCTAGACTATGAAGGAAAAAGATAGAATAAAAGTCAACACATAAGTATATTCCTCCTCAATCCAATAACCGCAATAACTTAGAATAAAGTTGGTGTGGAAGATACATAATTATTACAGCACATAATAATATTTCTCTGGAATTGGTCAAGAATAAGAATTTCCAAGCAAAGCCACAAACATTTAATTCCAGAATCGCCGTCATTGTAAATTCTGCCTTTTAAATTCACATTCCAACCTTGAGTAACGTTAATCTCAGAAAAGTTGCATCACTTTGCCCATTCAATTCTTTTGCTTTACAAACAATTGGATTTCGTATAGCATTCCAAGGCATTCCAACAACGTTTGAAAAATATTTATTATGTGAAGGGGAAATTACCTTTAATTGCATAAAATTGCAACATCATATAACAAAAGTGTATGGAGTTTGACTGAATGTGAGCCATTTACCTGTAATCAGGCTCAATAACATTATTTTATAAGTACACACTCACTCGTCAGACGACAATAACACACATGCAAGAAAAAAACATTACTGTTACATTTTCCTTACCTATATTTGTACATTGACGTCCCTCTATATAGCAAATACAGTTGAAGAATCATTGAGCATAGAATTTATTGTAATTGTTTCTGTACTTTTAATCATTTCCACTACAGATCTATCCCTCTTCCTATATGATTTCCCTATGAATAGCTCAATACAGTGCCTTTAAGTCTCACTCACTCACTACATTTGCAGTTGTGCTCTTAGTTAGACAGCGCAGGCCACACTTGAATAAATTGATTATAACCTTGAGTTATAAATGCATTCCTCATTGTTTTTATAGGATTTTTTCATTGTCTACTTCATATGCAGATCACTCACTCACATGAATCCAAGCACATGCACAAATAATTTTTTCCCTTAGAATCTATAAGTAATAATTATTGGTCTTTCTTGAATTTAATGCTCCTGATCATCCATGATCATTTTACGTGTAGGTAGTAGATCCCTTGAAGAGAACCAGATAGATTTTTTTATGCAAATGATTTTACATCAATTTTTGTTTTCTGTCTGCTCAACTTTATCTCTCTCTCTCTCTGAAGCTTCCAACACAGTGACTTGAATACTTGATTTAATGCATGCCCGAAAGCTTGTATCCTACCCAGATTCTACATGTATTGTAATATTTGTAATGGTGAAAAAATTGAGAAACTATGACCATTAAATCAAATACAAACTACACCATTTTTTTCCCAACAGCTTTTCATATTTGAAAGTTTGTGAGGATAAGTGTAGTAAAGGAGAGTAAAAAAATCATTTAAAATTATATCTATCTTCGTTTGGGATTTTACTACTACTCTTAAGTCATTGGGATTAAATTCAGTATAGCTCTGAAATTGAAATGTAACTTTTACTTTTAGTACGAGATATCACGAGTTTTAGTCATGATTAAACTCATTTTAAGTATGCATTAATTGTGTAGAGCAGGTGATGATTGATGATGAGATCAATGACATTTCAGTTTGATACCTCTTGTCGTTAGCTCTTCCCACATTTAAAAATTTCAAACTTGTTGAAAGTTGTAAATGAGTTAGTAATAAGGAATAAAAAGATGATGATGATGATACTTCCTGCGTAAGAAAATTCATTGAATGCGGAACTAGGTAAGAGCTAAATCCTTGAAAAATCGTTGAATTTTACTTTGTCTTTAGAAAATAATAGGAATTTAATATGTAATTTGGTGTGTGAAGGAACAGAACCTGAAAGACATGTTAATTCCTACTCGTATGTATAAAATCTTTACAAGTTTGTTTTGATCCCATATTTTTTAACCAGGATGCAAGTGTATGTAATACAGTACAAAAATCCGGCCCAAAATCATACTAATATACTTGCCAGAACAATAAACCGCATAACGTCATTGAGGGGTCTAGAATGTACTATTTGCATATAATTTTTAGCATGAAAGCCATTTGGAATTTATAAGCTTATTCTCCCCCTGTATTCAAGCAAGTGCGTCATATGCCTCCTCTCTTGAAAATTGTGATCTTTTAATACAATTATAACTTTATAGTTAATAGTAAAGTACAATATTTTCCTTTTGTTAAATTTTATTCTCTATTGTTGAGGCCCTCAATTTGAGGATGTTCACCCTTGCTAAAACTTTGGAGCTTTATTTTGACGTAATATGAAAATGTTTTTGTAGGATGAAACTGCAATAAAAATATTAAATAAGATTCATGCATAAGTTTTTAAGTATCAAATATAATAAAAAAAATTCAAATGTTCTCAATATCTCATAACCTTCCCTACTTTTTACAACCCTCCTCGATCCTAATCACATATATGCGTATTTAATGGACTGGATATAAAGTAAGTAAGTGGTTAAGTAGTTCGTCAAATTATATTCATTTGCGTGATTCCATTCAAATCTAGCTTTGCCCGTGGCTATGACCAGTGAATTAGAAGCTAGATTTTGTTCACTTGGTTTTGGCTCGTTTCTCTGTGTGTGTATGTGTGTGAGAAACAAAAAAACGGCGAAGTTTGAAAGCGGAATAGGAAGCACATGTTATATGGGCAATGTATTAAAAATCCAACCACTTCGACACCTTCCCACAAGGCCAGGGTCATTCTTTGTCTGAGAATAGCTACGTAACGTATATGTACGTAAATACACATAGAATAATAATAATTGCACACATACAAAAATTTTATCAGATCACTCATAAAAAAATCATATCATGTTGCTGAATCCTTCCTTACAATAAACGAGATCAGGCCAAATTCAAAGCTATTCAGTTATGTTATTTATGTAACCACCGTTATCCCTACACTTTACTCTCTCAGTCTGATTGTAACAAAATAATAATAATAATGCTTTTTGGGCTATGAAGTTAATAGTTATGGTAACACTTTTCTTATGGGGAGGGATGTATGGCTCCAAAATTCCAAAGATATCTTCCTCAAGGGAAATACATAGTAAAAAGAGAATGAAATAATAATAATTTTATAATCTTTTCCATCCCATTACATCGCACACATGAAGCACTGCAGGGGCTAATACCGGTATGAGCTTGAGTACTCACGTCACTCTATTATTCTTATTCCTATTCTTTACTATGTAATACTCCATATAATAGCCGTTTGAAAAATGTGTGAAATAATACCATACATAGAAATAATACTGGTTCTCATATGATGCGAAGCAAGAACCACAGAACCAGATTCTTAGTAAGATTTCAATTCCAACTTGGATAAAAACATTGTTTACATACACACATGTAAGCAAGTCAGCAAGTTCCTACATATACGTCAGACAGAACAGCAACAATATTATGTTTCCATTTGAGTTTCAACCAACCCCAAAATTTTTTGCCTCATACACATTTAAACATGAAAGCTTGACGTAAAGCACTGGGTTTTTATGTAGAACTTACTTACGTTTATAGCAACTACAGACGTATAGAGCATATATGTACTCACTAATACACAAATGTATTTTATAACTTGATACCTTCCCTATAAAAAAACATTTTTCACGTTTAAATTACATGGAATTATTTTAAAGTTGTTTTACTATACTTCTAAACACTTCTCACTACACACGCTATCGTATACTAAAGGTATCACATGTAGAGACTGGGGGATGTTGGGACTTTTGCATGTTTTTAGGTATGTATTTTACTCGAGTGAGAATACAGAGGTAAAGCGCGTGTATGGGTATAGACAAAGGCTGCTGCTGCTAAATAAGCGTATGGAGCAGAAGGAGCTTGTTTAAAAAGCTTGAGGTATAGTAGAAGAACGTTGGTCGCACATCTGTGCCCTTATTCTTTATTCATGCCTCGAATTTGCTAGTCAAGTTTTTCGTCTCGCTGCTGTTCTATAATACAACACTTTATCTGTTTTTCTCTAATCTGTAATCTATACACTGAAAAGGATTTGAGTTCAAAACAAATCAGCTAATTTGGAATTTTTACGTTGAGCTTTGTGTATTTACTTTATCAGTTGGCAACGTGATTCCAAGTTTGGGTTTAAGTATTTTGTTTTTAAACCTGAGAGTGTATATAGTTTATGGTTAGTTAGTTTCAGATAGGGGTTTAATGAGCGCGAGTCTTTTCGGCTTCTTGAGTTTGAGTTTGCGGTTTTAAAAGTGAGCTGATAGCTGTACTAGTGCAACTTAACAAAAGTTTTTTTATATTGGATAACAAGTTTGGGATAAGAACTAAAGGATTGGGTAAGAATGATTTTTGACATACATAAAATTACGTATTCTGAATTTTTTCGAACAAGTTCTTTTGAAATTTGACAAGAGTTTTGTGTGTGAACAAATGGACTTAATTAGGAGATGGAAAGATTGATAAGGATTTGTATTTACGTGACTAAATGCCTAATTATTGTATAATTTGTATATGAAGTAGTAGATAGATTATAGAGTGATAGTATCTTGAAGTGCATATTCTGATGGTTTTTTTCGCAGATTTCTGAAAGTTTGGACGTATCTATATCAAATAGTACATTGTAAAAGATGGACATGGAGATTACTACAAGTACAGAGCATAGTTTGAGGGAAGATATCACAGAGGAATTGGACGGTGTTGCAAGTTACGTTTACAACACTTACAAGTAAGCACATGGTTTTGTTAGTCTAACAAATAATTATACAGTTATATACAGTTATGAATAGTGAAAAGGTGTAAAATAAATTATGGCCACACATGACATTGTTTTTGTTTACTTTGATCATGATTGGAGTGTGTGGTAGCTACAAAAATGCAAGCAAGATATAATTTGAATATTCATGCATTTGATGGTAAGTGGATGATTTTGTGAGAGGGAGAGGAATTTTTAGTACAATGAAATGCTGCAATTTGTTCATTATTTTTATCACATGTAGTAAGACAGTGACTTACATACAGTCCGAAGTTGATGATCTTGGGATGAGTGACCACCAGAAAATTGGAGTTATCCTCATCTTTATCATGTCTGTCATGCTGCTCACAGGATCTATGATATTTTTATGCTGTGGGAAGAAGTCGTGGTGTAGAACTTGGTGCAAGGAAGAGGAAAAATACACAGTTTATCGAAGTAAGTATATATGTACAGTCTGATGTAACTATCCTCAACTCGTTCATTAGATACGTTAACAAGTAAAGTAAAGTCTTGTAGAGGTTTACGTAACTTTTGTAAATGTCTATTCTTATGTTTACTCTAAATTGTTCCTCGTGAGAAATTTTATTATCAGCAACTGGTGATTAGCAATATTATGAAGGAAATTGCTTCAGAAAACTTGACTTATGTGTTTTTTTCTTTTGTGCAGAAATGGTAGAGTTCGATCATATTATTGCGTTGGAGCCACCGAAATCAGACAAAGGAAAATTACCCATCTAATTACACTTAAATAAGTAACTACGAACTATACATACGGACAAGAGTATTATTGCACAACCCACACAACCTGATGGGATTGGATCAAGCTAGAATATTTCTTCCCGTCGTCACGTCCGTCTATATCTGCTGTATATTATGTTTATGCAAGCCAATATCGATGATAAGTTATCTCAAAGTCAAAGTCAAGTTTTTCTCAACCTCACAAAATATAGAAGCTCTTTAGAATTTCAATGAAATCTTCACACTTGAAGATTTGTTAAAATACAAAGTTCACTTTAGTTTTTACCTCTGCCTGTGACAAGACAATCTACTTTGTAAATAAGGTTGTTATTATTGGGCAATATTCTTTTGCTCCTCAGAGAATAATTATTGTGAAAGTACTGAACATTTTATTGCGGAGCATTGCTCTTAATGGTTTAAAGTATACTTTTACGGTACTTGAAATCCAACGGGTACTTAAAATGAGTTGAAACAATCTGTGCCTTTTTAAATTAACGGATGTGGTACTTACTTACTTGCATGGGCTTTTACAATTTTTTTACGATGTGACATCATATTTTAGCAACCATGTAGTATCTTTTAGCTGTAGTTATTATTTTACGTGTAATTGAATGTAATCCACAATACATTTTTGGGAAGGTTTTTAATGTCCTTTGGTAATTCAGCTACAATTCATATTTAGTGCGACTTATATTTGTATGTGCAGTGGATCTGCAATTTTTGATGAGGAGCAAAGCTCGTGTTTATCATTTCAGCGAATGTTGTTCCCCGTGTATTTGGAAGACATTAGAATTGACGCCAATAATCTGTGATTAAAAGGCTCAAATAACTTTAAGTTTTAATAATACAAATTATTACTGAAATGGGTAATTAGTTTTTAAGGATTGTAAAGTATGTATCTTCGATGATACTATTATCTACGTAGAATAGATACAACTGCTATTTTAGCACTGTGGTATAGACTGGAAAAGGGAATTAGTTTTTTAGAATTTGTGATTAATTTTTTAATTAGATATGTATACTTTTGGTAGTGTTGAGGTTAGGGGGCTGTAGGAACAAAATAGCTATATATGTGATTAAGAGATCACAGCAGGGATTGCTAAATGCTCATGAGCTAGTTTGCATTCTAACACTATGTAGTACATGTATTTGTAATGCTGAGGTTATTGAATTTTCCTCGTGTCATATTATATGCATTACTTTTAACTTCAACACGTGGAATGCAGTTTTTTAAGACAAAATGATTTTCTATTTAAGTTGACAGCCAAGTAGGATAATAGACACTTTTAGCATAACCTCGAACTTATGTAGTGTATAAGTCTTATCGAGCTTATGGAAAGTTTATAGGCGGAAATTTTACTTGCAAAAATTTTGGTTCATACGTTTTAGAAGTTCTATAAGTTTCATATGGGACATATGTTCGAAGTTGCACAAAGTGCCTAATTGATAAGATGCCTTCAATGTTCAAAAAAGCAGAGTATTTTTATGGCAAATAAATCAGTTTCAAGTCTGACAATTTTACATAGTTGTTCTACAAGTTTTAATTTCACATGGCATGGCACATTTGTATTCAAACTATGAAATTACACATATGGTATTTCTTCCAAATAATGTGTATGTTTATCTTCCGAAATTAGACTCACAAGATATCCTCCAAGGTCAAGTCGATCGTTTTTGCTAGAAATTGGAGGGTGCAATGCTGTAGCTCCTATTCATTCAGAAAAACAACTCTTTTGAGAAACGTAATAAACTTTGCTCATAAAAGGAACACATATACGTAGTTTGCATTCAAAGCGGCATAGTTTTAAAATAGGCCATGTCATTTGTTTATACAAGATTTTCAACCTAGAATCTATATAATTATGATTCTATTTGAAATTGAGAAAGAAGTACAAAAACATTAAAAGATGTGTCACTAGAAGGTGTTGGTAAATTGTTTGTACTTGTGATGGCCTACTACTACAGGGCTTGTAATCAATGAGAAATATTCAATGATCTGCAACTTTTAACCAAAGTTTTTAGGCTTTGCTATTTTCGGTTTTAAGATTTTTTTTAGTATAATCATAATTTACGGCTTAACTTAAATTTTTTAGTATATTTTGGAAGGAACGCCGTCGCACAATGAAAGACTTGACCGGTAATGCACAAGAATATCCAAAGTTGTCATCAAATACTACAGTTTTTAAAACTTTGGAAATCAGTAAATTATTTTCTTAAGCATTCCCAGCCAGGCTTCAATTTTCACGTAAGATATCAGCGTCCATCCACAACTGTAAGTCGTATACCTCTGGGCACAAAAAACTAGGCCTATTACTTTTATATTTTTGTTGATACAACCATATATGAATTAACTCCAAGGGGTTAAAAGGAATGTTATGGGAATATTGTATTATTATTGAATAACAATGAATTTTATTGTTCAAAAATCATTACTACTCACTACCAAAAAATCACAAATGAAGGAAAGTTGTGTCTATTGAAGGAATTTTGAGAAACGTTGTTTAATACAAAGCAAAGTATTATATACTTATGCTTTAGATCCTGTTTACGCATCTGTCTTTACATCCGCCAAATGGGTGAAAATCAAGGATTATTACGAGAACATGAACTTGTAATTAAAAAACTAATTAATTAAAAATTATGATTTGTACGTAATTAGGGATATGTGCGCGTGGACGTGAAAAAAACAATGCAGTATGCAGACTATAATGGCAGGACACGCAGGCGAGGAAATACGTGCATATAATATTTATACATACACAATTAAATTATTTCATTCGCATCCTATCTCTACCATGTCAGAGTCACGTCCCAACAACGGGAATTTATTTTTAAATGAACTAACTTCCTTAAAGCTCCTGTTGGATCGACTCGTTGAAAAATGTTACGTGATGTAATTACATGGAGGGATGTATTCAAACAAAAAAGGCTGCAAAATCAAAACATTTGACAGGGGACACCCGGGTTTGAACCGGGGACCTCTCGATCTGCAGTCGAATGCTCTACCACTGAGCTATATCCCCATCGTTAGGCCTTGGAGTGACACTTTTCCTCCAAACCGGGGAGTATAAATTCTTTTTAGAATGAGTTTGCTGCGTACATTTACATCCATTTAGGCAAGCGAAAATCGACAAGTATAGAGATAACAGATTTTGTATACAGCATATTATAACAAGTGTTCTGTGGCAAACACATTATTTCGCTTCGCTCATAAAAATAAACACTAATATGTTACTCTGTGCGGTAGTAATTAACTGATGTTTGATGTTTCAGCTCACAACTTGCCATCATGATCGTAATTGTGCGCCATCTATATACATACTTCTGGATAATATGACAGAATACGCGAGTGTTTTAGAATCAAATCGACTCGCGATAATTTAAGGCATTGGCATAGGGCTGCGTCAGGTAAGGCCGCCACCCCCTCTAGTGTGTGATATAGTGGATATTTCAAATATTCTCACTACTGATTGTGAGCTCCCTGTAATTTTCTCTCTTCCAACTTGTGGCATTTATTTGGAGTATTCATGCAAATTATATAGGACCGGGTCTGTGTCATCCCCTTATGAATTCATATTTTTGAACCCCCCCCCATTCCCAGTTTAGATAGATTATTTTGAAAATGATAGCGACAAACCTCACTTACCTCACTATACTTTTGACCCTGTCCCCACTGTTTATATTTATTTTAGTTTTAAAATCAACTTTTAACTGGATTACATGACACAATTCTAGAAACAAACTGTTTCCACTTTGAGGATGATTTTTGGGAATCACAAACAGTGACCAAACTATTTTATTTTAGTTGTTTACGCAAATTAGGACTCAGTTTGAGTCATTAACTGAATTCGTATTTTGGAACTCCCTTTTACATATAATGCTGAGGCTTTTTTCAAAAGTAAGTTTTGTGAAAAATCTCATACCATCTTCCCGTTCATGACAATTATTCTGGATGTATTTAAGAAAATTAGGACTGCGTTTGGGTCGCCCCCCATATAGGTGCGGCAAGTAAATGACTGGAAACACGTACTAGTTAGAGGCATCTAATAAAGTGGTTTGAGAAATATATTCTTGAAATTTTCAAATTCAAATCTACCACCATTACATTGCATTGGGTAAAGTTATGTATAAACATATCCTGTCAAGTGTCCAACAAATTACCTATATACTTTTCGGTCATCATCAGCGTACTTGAGCGTACCTACCAAGCCCAATGGTTCAGAGGAGCTAAAATACTAAATGCAGCCCTAATTTTTGACCAAATCGGTTTTCGAAAATTACGGACTTGTATCATCTTGATTATTAACTCTTTACATTATGAGGTATAAATTAATTCTAATAATACAGTAAACCGACTCATGGTTTGTTTATGGAGTTATTTATGGTTAAGAAAAAGCGAAGCTGCTTGAATATTATACATTGTACTTCATTACTAATAATTATTGTTCAAAAAATAGTTGTATACATTTTCAATACCAATAAGTGTTTTAACGACGTCTAACAAAGTCAAAATATATTGGCTCGTATTGAAAAACGAAAATACGCCCGCGTTTATACACCAACTGAGTGTCAGGTCTAGCTTCAACGCGAAATTGTCTCAAAACATGAGCAAGAATGGTTTTGATATTGTTGTAAGCAAGTTTCATTCCAATGCAATTTTTGGGACCATGACCAAAAGGGGCGAAAGCATAAGGGTGAATTTTCTTAATATTTTCAGGCATGAATCGATCAGGATTGAACACTTCGGGTTCAGGGAACTGCTCTGGGTCTCGATGCATCGCCCAAATTGGTATTAAAACGTTTGCGCCTTTCGGGATTTTGATTTTAAATCCATAGTCGCGTCTTCCAATCCATTCCTTTGTGCACTGACGTTCGGGTCTGATGAAAGGTGGGTGTAAGCGAAGCGCCTCATTGATACAAGCCGTTAAATAAGTTAAACTTCCCAAGGAATCAAGAGTAAGTTGTCCGCCATTTTGACTAAATGCTTCCTCAACTTCCGCAAAGACACGATCTTGCATATCTGGATTTTTACTCAAGTAATACAAGCACATGGTTGCAGATGTGCCAGTGGAATCGTAAGATGTGAAGAATAGTTCTAAAACTTGAGCCATGGCAGTATCCTCTGTAATCCCAAGTTGTTCGAATTCTGGAGTTTCCACTCTATTCATCATATCGACGTAGACATCTCCCAAATCGTTTTTTCGAATAACATTCCCTTCCTCATCCAATTCTTGACGGCGTTTCCTCAGGTATCCTACCATTATTCTTCGGAACATCTCCACACCATCGTTTGGAAATGGCCATCCAGGGAAAATATACTTCATAAAGGGGAACACCTCTGTAATATTTAGGATTACTTACTTCTAAAATCACTAATACTTTCACAAATAATTTTTTTCGTAATCTTCAAATTACAATTGTACGCAAAATTGGATAAGCAAAATAATTTTTAGACACGAAATTAAAGAAATACAGCTTACGCATCATCACATAACGCCAGTCATACTTCACATCCTCACAGATAATATGTTTGATCAGTTGAACAAACGCATTATTCGGGTCTTTACGATTTTCCAACTCAATTCCGTACAAGCCACTGGCCGCCAGGTCAATCAACACAGCAACTATTTGACTGTTACATCAAAATTTGGCTTAAGACATTCAATATTTGAGAAAATTTTACACTAGCCCATATTTATTTCAAAAGAAAAGAAAAGAAATTGGATAAATTTGAAAAATAATTAATTTCTTTACTTCCTAAAATCCACTGTAATTCGTTCTTCCTTGCAGTCTT
>JAQFXU010003648.1:0-15633 GCA_034693705.1 Spatulosminthurus flaviceps
ACATCTGTATATCTGGAGCAACAATGAATAATTAATAAGAAACCTTAAACATTTATGGCCCCAAGGAGCATGTATATATAGACCCTCCCAAAGAGAAACAACTACTACAAAAACATGGAGAAACATGGAAATACTCAACTACCAAGTCACTTCTCTCCTTTCTTTCCTACAGAATTTGACTCCCCATAAAATTCATAATCGAGGGAATAAAAGTTGTTAAGACTAAATTGAATGACAACAAGGAGGCCATGGTTACTGTAAATAAAGGCAATTTGGAAAGGTAGCCGCCGGCTACTCCCCCTACACTAATAGACATAGTTGGTGTGCTAGAACGTGAGAAACAAACATGGTGTTCACAACTTCCCCATCATTTCTCCATGTAAATTCCCTATTATTTTAACTACCTCAACGACTCTCCTAACTATATCTCCATTCAATGGGATGACGTAGGGATGGAGGTTAAAAGTGTATTTTAAAGCAACTCCAATAACAATAAATGCGCCAGTTCTCCCTCCATATTACTATTATAATAGGAGAGCTACTACTACTATTATGTAAGGGAAAACTTGTTATGGTAAATAGTAAGTTGTAAAAAAGAAATGAGTGCGGAAAAATACTCTACTTTGGTTGAGCCCGGACAATATTATTATTTTGACGAACATATGCAGTAGAGCTAGAGTTCCTATATAATACGGAGATGCTATGATGTGAGTGAGTCAAACTAAACGAGCCACTTATTTACTTTTTACGGGCCAACTATACATGTAGATATACAATAGTGGAATGAGTTGATGACTCGTTGAGCAACACCCTGCTCGGCGTTTAATGTTCAAAGAATCATTTGCTCATTTCCCAGGAGTCCTTTCAAACCCATAAGAGAAGAAAACGGTGAAAGGAAAAAGACGAAAGAGATCGAAAAGAGAAGAAGAGCACGAGTTAGGAAATATATTCTACTCGAACATGAACTCAACAAGCGTGTCTCTATGCGAGTTTTTATATATTCAAAGATAAATATTCCCTATTATTTCCCCCATAGCTTCTTCTCCGTATTTGTGGAACTCACATAGTCAAATATATATAGAAACGTACAAGTACAAAAAAAAGAGATGATGATGATGATGATGAGAACATGTAAGGCCAAACTTCTTGGCGACGACGAGGATATGAGATGGGAGAGCATAGTTTAAATGGACAAAGATATGAGAATCCGGAGCTTCGTACGTAGGACGTAGTACGATAAAAAACCTTGCTGAAATAAAATTCTCGAGGATTTTTCCTATCTCCATATTCTTTCCTCCATGACATTTCATTTAGTTTCGTTTAAATTCCAAAAAGCAACTGCATAAGAAAACTGA
Source organism: Spatulosminthurus flaviceps (assembly GCA_034693705.1). Classification (NCBI taxonomy): domain Eukaryota; kingdom Metazoa; phylum Arthropoda; class Collembola; order Symphypleona; family Sminthuridae; genus Spatulosminthurus; species Spatulosminthurus flaviceps. The sequence goes on from JAQFXU010003648.1 coordinate 1,356, forward strand.
AGCCAATTATGAAAATTCTTCCTCAGCGGCACCCCCTTTTAACCATGGAAATTCTAAAATTTCTTAGAGATTACCAACTTCTTCTCTTTTCTTACGCGCCTTTATTATACGCCTTTTCCTTTCTACTCCTCTCCCATTATCATTGCCCTTGTATGCGGCTCCTTCCTCCTGCCTCTGTAGTCCTCCTTCCCTCACTTATTTCCTCCGCTATACTATAACATGTGCCAGAGTTATATAATATAATCTGTATAGAGCTATATGCTATACCATTGAAGCGTTCTATTTTCTCTTCATTTCACTTTCACTATTATTCATTCATTCCACTGTATTTCTCAATACGACAATTCTACAACAGCTGCCTTTTTCTTTTATCAGTTCCGTCTAAGCTTTATCTCTCCTTTGTAAATATGTACATTTATGTAACCTTTTGCTAATAAATTCAAGATACATTTTGAGCTCAATTATTATCCTCAAGTACACACAACATACACGCAGAGTCTTTAATACATATCTACATATATACACCTCATTATCATTTTTTCGTCAGCCATGTGAGCACGGTTCATTAACATTGCTGGCACGTGTCGACAGCTCTTGTTCTCGACTTTTATTACGAAACTACCGAAATTGTTCTTGTACCAATTCAAATACAATGGCTCTCTACATGAATCACATTCAACGGTGCACATATTATTATGTACCTTAGTAATGGATCTATACAGCTGCCACAAAATCCCCCTTATTTAAATGTCAATACATATCCATCCATGTATTTCTTATTAGAGCTTAAGGCAGAGCAAAGATTATGTGCATACATAAGGATTATATTTAACGTCCATCAAATAAGCTTCACCGCTCACTCATTCAGTTCAAAATGCACTGACCCTTTAATCTCTCGGCATAAAGGAAGAGTTGATTCTCTTTTGTGACAAGAAGGTTTTACCCTGTACAAATATAATACATATGTAAATTAATAGATTCTCACGAACTTGTCAACCGATAAGAGAAAGGCAGTTAGGCTTTCATTAATAGTCAAAGGGGAAGAAATTACGGGCACGCATTTTAATTCTGCCAATCATAATAACATATTTCCATAGGTAATGGAAAATCATGGAAGAGAAAATAATGCATCTCCGATTTAGACATGCGTCCTGTACTTGTTAAAAGTGAATCAATCATAACTTTATATCTAAATTTATTTACACTGAGCAGAGTAACATGAGCTCCACAGTAGTAGTAGTAGTTTCCGGATGAAGCTTATCAATTCTTAATGGGCTAAATGTTTGATAAATAGCCTCCCGATATTACTGGAACCACGAGCATTAAATGGCTCAGTGAAAGCAACTGCCGCGGGATGGGGAAGTCTTTTGCAATCAGAAGAGCACTTTACTCTAACGTCTCTAACATCCCATAATATTACTTTATCATCCATCCCCAACAGAACCCACGTAGATTCAAGTACATACACGTGAATTTGATCCAAGTGGATACAACAACATCTTCACGGAAGCAAATTACTAATCATAAACAAAACTGAACTGCAAACAAGAGATTTAGAAGAACGGGAATTTTCCTCTCCTAAATTATATTTATGAAAATGTCTGAAAAAGGGAGACTGAAGCCATAGAAACGACAAATTATCAAATGACTTTCCTCCTCTCCCGGAACATTTAATAATTACGCATGTAGATTTCCGGCACCTGAGTTCAAACAAGATTTACCACCCCTTGTTCCTTGGCTAGACGCAAAATATGTGTATATCCACCATTAAAGGATTTACAAAGTCAAATTTATTTTCTCACTCGAACCTCAACTACACAGCCAAGTGGTCCTTGGAGAATGTAAATCCAGAGAGTAGGAAAGACCTTCTAATTTCATTTGAAACTAAGATTTTATACAAGAAAATTTACTAAGAGGATGTGACAAGCTAAAAGAAAACAAGACTCAATTTAGAATTCAAGTAGTGGAGAGAGTACAGTTTGAGCAGATAGTTAAAGACAAAGTTCTACTTCAGTCCTATATATACAACCTTTGTAGTGAAACTATATATGCATAAGAGAAGAGGCTCCAACAACAAAAACTAAGCTACCCAGAAGCAACTAAATCTCCTACTACATCTATCCCCAGCTTACACCACCATACACTTTCATAATCCAGTATTTATCTCTTCTTAAGAGTTTATGACAAGGATGATAAAATGTAGAAAAGACGGCTTAATTGGACACAGACTTGTAAAATGCATGGGCTGGGATATGATTTGTGAAAGTGTTCTTAATGCTTTGCATAATTTCATTGAGTGAGCCATTAGTCAACCTTGTTTATATGCCTTTCATGTAGGGGAAAAGTTCCACCTCTTTGGCTTCGTCTTCGTCACAACTCCTTGGACTCGTCATTCTACTATAGTACTTTTTACATTAAAATAACTTGTATAACTTGTACTGTGTAAGCATACCATGTACGAGCGTATATAGTATATGTGTGTGTAATGCTGACAAATAGGAGGTGGGTCTGAAATAGTAACAAAATACTTTTACTACTCCACACTTTCCAGCCCCAACACTTAATATCTTGGCTGACATTACTTTTATGTGTAGACATCCAGTATTTTATAGGGATCTTGCCCACACAGTCTTTTCAAAGGGGAGAGTGTACACGTACATAGGGAATGTGACGACCCTATGTACGTCTGTAGAGACAAGGCACTAGGAGATGTACGTGGCTATAGAGACAAGGCACTGAGAAAATATTAAAGCTTTTGTAAGAGTTTTCTCACAAGTATGATGTAGAAAGTTCCCCTGCGGGAGTCAAGCCGGCTCTTCTCTTTACCCATCATTTCACTGAGAAAAAGAGAGAGAGAGAGAGAGAGAGAGAGAGAGAGAGAAAGTCTAGAGTAGCTTTCAACACACAGTTCTCTGAGAAAGTTGGAAAATAAATTATAAAAGCAAAAATAATATTAATGGTAGTAGGTATCCTGAGGCAAAGAGGAGAGAAGATGAATCTGCCACAAGTGTTTCTATGGCCTTGTGTGTAGCTGCAGCCTTAACGAAGCATGGCTAAAATCTTGGACAATAAAATCTAACAAGGAAGGCAGGAAAATAAGAGGAGAGGGAGTGAAAGCACAAGAGAAAGATCTCAAATTGCAAACAATTTGTTCCGTCAACAACTGAAGACTTGGTTGGAGATGGTTCAGTTCTTTTTACTAGACAATTTCTTCTCTATTTGGGTAGATGCTCCTATTTTAGATATATTTGTATGTTTGAGTGTATATATCTATCTACATTATGGGATAAAAAGTTATACAAGTAAATATTTCTTTGGAGGGGTTATGGAAAAACCAGTGGCCCCGATGAGCTGAGGGGAAAGTGCGTGGAAAGCATATCTTTGCTATTATTTGCTTGAAGAATCTCATCAAGAATTCATGGGGACTTGTGAAGCGGAACAAAATAATCAAGTCCCGGATATAGAATCCTCTGCATATGTTCCTCACTGTCAACTCCTGGGCGTCCTTGTCTCCTCTAAACTCTCTAATGCAATTACACTTGTTGAGAGTGAATTATTTCAATGGTAATTTGATTTTCTTTTTCTCTTGCTTTCTATTTCTCTCTCTCTCTCATTGCCGAGTCCTTTCATCAAAATGTCCAAGAGCCATGAATGTAGAGCGGAAAAAAACATGTTTCTTTCCTCATGGTCCAAGAAAAGTGAACATTAAATATGCAGATTCTTCTCTGACTTGCTCTCGTAAATTCTTTAACGTCATGTCCTTCCCTATTCCTCTACACACTTTTCTCTCTCTTTTTTCCCTAACTTTTCCACCTCATCCAACTCACCCTGAGAATCTATGAATCTCAAAGGGCAGAGCTGTGGCAGTGGCATATTATAATATTCTTAAAACTCAACTTCTCAACACTCTCTGTTCCCTCGAGGGAAGGAGTCCAGGAAAAAAGAGAGCGTGGGCTTGCTTTGTCCTTCCAAAATAACTTATCTCTTATCAAAAACTTGATAAATTTTATAAATTAATTATGAAGTCTAATCCACGCTTTCCTCTTCCAACTTCACAGCAACCATAAAATTTCTCACGTACCTCGATTTTTTTCAGAGCACGTTTTCTCAAGAAAAACTCATTTCAAAAAGCACTGTTGATAGCCTAAAAAATCCACATAGTAAGTATAAAATTGAAGAAGGGATAAATAGTTTTTGGAGGCAGGGGTGAAATGGAACGGAAGTTAGAAGGGTCGGCTAAGGGGAGCGGCTCATCTTGTATAGATTGGAATAGATTGGTTCTAAAACAAAACTGTAGGCTGTAAATTCACCCAAGCCCTGATAAATGACATTTATTTTTTTAGTGGATCCTTCACTTCTCTGTAAATGTAGCTCAACTTATTTCCTATCTAAAATTTGTGGAGAGAGAACTGCTCAAATTGGGGTGTGATGAGTATTGATGCGAGCAGTGCTAAACTGAAACCAGGATATTGTAATCGTTATAAACCCCGCTGCTTCTCAATATTCTTTTAACTAATTGTAATGAGGCTGTGTCATTTTGATAGTAATTTGTCGTGGAAATGACCAGAATTAGAACTGAAGAGCATTAGCAACGACCGGTGATTTTTTCACGCAGATCTGTCACATTGATGAAATCAGTTCTAAACTGAGGTCCATGGCCCCGAAAGAACTGGGATATTATGTATACGAGGAGCAGTGTTGTGTATGCATAGATATCTCCTCCGCCTCCTTCACTCATGTATAAAAACTCTACTTATACACAAAGCAATCTTGTTCATTTCCTTCGACCTTATAAGACAGACGCTATGTTTACGCTGAGTACGTCTTCCTCACTCTATTTGATAACTCAATTATTATAAAACGGAACCGCTCTATCAAGGCAACCCTCCAAATTCTGATTGAGAGTTTCAATGTCCCAGCTCCTATTATTTACAACTTGTAACCACGTGGAAATTTTAAGCAACGTAAGTTGCCATTTCTTTTGTTTGACAACGCATCTGCATTCAGTTGCCATAGGTTACATATAAATATGCGTAGCTTACACATGCATAAACCCAATTTAAATTTTGTGAAGAAAATGAATACAAATACATTGGAATTATAGTACCAGTAATATATTTCTATAGACAGGAGGACGAAGCAGGTGGCTCTTTAGTTGAAATAGAACCAAATCTGTTGTAACTGCTTCAGGTACTGCGTAGAGTTTCTTTTATAGATTACCAACACCGTTCAAACTATGTAAGTTGAAGAAATAACAATTTTATCTTCTTTACTTTTAACTCTCCAACCATAAAAAGGACCTGTGCTGTATAGTTACGATTTAGTAATACTTCTACAAAAGATTTACCCTTAAGAAAACATAAACTCGTTGAAGAAATACCTCCCAAAGAAATCCCACGTCAAAGAGTTTCTCTCAATAGTGTCACATTTGACTTTGAAACTTTTGCATTATTATTGTTGGACAAACTCCCAGCCTTTTCTTCTTCCATCAATCACCCATCAAACTAAAAGTCTCCTAAAACTAACAGATTTTCATTTGTTCATGACTCTAATTTTCTCCATACATTTTTACTGCACTCGCACTTCCCCCCTTACATGGGCCCAAGCTCAAAGAGGAAAACACAGTAAATCTTTACAGGAAGGAAATTGACACCATTAATTAACTTAGAATTGCATTTGTAGATATAAAACCGTGATATGAAGCAATTAATCTTTTTACGCTCACTTCTTACTTAAATTGTGGACATGCAAACTTTCTCAATTGCCTCATTCTTGTTCGCCCAGGCTAGTTCGCAGTTCACATGTACATATATAGCTATCCCTATGTGCTTCTGCATACACCGTAAAATATCTACCTACCAAGCTCTAAGCACTCCCTGTAAGTGTCACAGTACGTAGAAACTTTCTCCCCAAATATTTCTTAAACCAGTACATATATATGAACTCTATTTATATACAACGTAGATATAAAGTAGTGAGAAATGTACCCGAGGATTTGTTCATTGGTGGTGAATGTGTCATAAAACCATAATTTTACTTGAATGATTAATTTACGGCGCGGAGTCAACGATAAAGTCGGATGGAGAATATGCAGTGAGGAAATGAGTGCTTTTTATTATACTTTTTCATCCTGTCAACAAAACATGTGACCATAGACCTGAAGCTGGAGGCTTTTCTGGGTGAAGAGTGTCATTGATTTGGAAAAGCCCCTGCGTTCCGTATTTCTCCAGGATAATTCCATTTTCCTAGCTATTTATAACTGTACACACATACATGTATATATACATACACACATACACCAGCTCAGGAACCGGATTAATTTGCTCCTCCAAATATATAACCAACATACATAAACCATTACTGTACACTTATTACGCATATCAGATTGGTAGTATCCATCTACTGGTGTGGCCATTTCTCACATGTAGAGTGTACCCCAAGCTATTTACACTATAGAGACGTTAATAGACGGAGGATATATGTGTATCGATAAAATTACATTTTCTTAACTTGCCTTTTCCTATAACCTCCTGAAATCAATGCATTCACGTTTATTGATAGGATTGATCTTCAGCCTTTTCACATGTTACGCACTTTACCTTCCCTATTTTGCCACACTTATCTGTCTCTCCCTTTATGTACAATACGTTTTCACCCGTCCTATTTACATACTAGTTTCTTAGGTATAGGATCCACGATCCACAATATTTATGTAATGATGTATTGGAGAAAGCGAGGAAGCATTCAGAGAAAGAAAAAAGAGGAGTGAAAAAAAACAAATTTATTCCATTGAAAATGAACTAAAGCTGCAGATAGCTGGGAATGAAGTAGGAAAAGGGAAAGTGTGCAGGGAGCGTATGATGTAAATCAAATATAGCTGCCGAATAAAAAGTCAAGGGAAGCGACCATTTTTTTTATTAGGAATATGAGGCTTATTTCTAAGGAAATTCATTTTATACCCCGCCTTTCCTTTTCCTACAACACAACATATACAAATACAACCAACTCACCCACAATTTCCAGCAAATATTTCCCTGTCATTTTTACTTTTACCTTTTTTTATTCTTGTAACATAACAATATTTGAGGATGAAATGCCTATCAAAACTTACCATTTCACCTGGGACGAAACCCTTCCAATTTAATAATACCAAATAAAGGTACAGTGACTGAAGGTAGGTATAGGTTTTCTTTCAATCAGACACAGTCATCATGTAGAAAAGTTGATATGATTTGAGTTTTTCCTATGGTACACACACACACACACACAGTCACTCACTCCTTTCTTATTTTTTGATATTCTACTTGGAACTTTCATACTACTTCTTTTTAGTTACCTTTTTTCCAATTGTATTTGTCATGTATAAAAGTGAGGAAACTTTGTTATTTGTTCTGATACAGGGGAACATTTCAAGGAGAAAGATGAAGAGAAAGTTTTCTACTATTTAGAGAATTCTATGTTATGTTGAAAGAGCAATATAATTTAACTGCTACATCCCTTTGAAACCCTGCTCATGCTTAAATTCAATTTGAGTAAAACTCATCAATGGTATATTTTAATATTACCTGTACACAATCCCAGCATAAAACTCTCCGCTATAAAGGCTTTTTATTGGAACAGGAAGATACAACTTAGAGCTTCTCATATGCTTCTAGCATAGCACCGTACTTCTCTTCTCCTCTCTAGTAACTTGTAAAGGGAGCAATCTGAGTTTTTCAACTTTTCCCATTATATATTTTATTGACTTTATTATGACATTGTATTATGGGGCTAGGCTGGGCATCATGCTGTGATGAGTTCTCCATCGTCTTATCATTTTTCCTCTCCTTTATAGGGCTCTTACGTAGATATACAATACCTTATAGGTCTCTGGGTTCGTCCTGTTGTGGTGAGATATTTCTACAACCCAAGTATGGTTACTCCGCTCTCTCTCTCTCTCTCTCTCCATCTCTTTCTCTTTCAGCTTTGATATTTGCCTTCCCTTGTAGCATCCTCCTGCTATGAATGGTAAAATGTATCGGAGTAACATTGTTACTATGTACATAGCATATAGGATGGGGCGGGTAATCTTATAAAGCATCAAGTAGCAATTTAACTGGAGCCTATACATACAACAAAATGTAGTTATGTATAGAATTTGAGATTTTTCCTTTTAACTAACTATGTACCTTTAGCCTTTCACTACTCATGTATTTTACCTTGCATTATAAGTTATATAGCTATACATGTAAAGATCTAAAAGCTGAGTAACTCCAATTTTTGATATGAGAGCAGATATAAAAACACTTATACTCTTTGGTCCTTACCAAGTTCACAAAATATTCTCTTGGATGAGTAGAAAGGATACAGAGGATTTAAGCTCTAGTGGAATTTAATAAGCGTGGACGGAGCATGTACGGTTATATTTATTTAAGTGGAAGGAGAAAAGAGGTCTGAGTATTGTATCGATTACAGATTTACCGATTCACCATCGTCTCATCTGCATACTTATAAAATTAAACCATTATTCTCTAGAGGTTATCTTCTTCTTGCTTAACATTCTATATAGCCTACCTTTTTAATAGTATGTATCCCTCCATACTATGTGGCTTATCTATCTATGTATTCCATTCTAGGGAAATAGTTTCTAATCAGAAAAAGCTCTCTCTCTCTCTCTTTTGATGCGTGCATGGGGAATCTAGCGATCAATTCATTCTCCACTAAACATGTCCTCTTTATAACTAACCCCATACGTTTTATCTTATTTCAATGACATGCTACCCACTAACGCTATAGTCCCAAGAACAATCAACTCCTGACAGACTGGATGTCTAGAACAGTTGTTACAAAACCAAGTCTTCTCTCTCTCTCTTGCTCTCCTATTAATACAACATTTTATACTATACCATCAAAAATCCAACTAACATTTCAGTTTCCCTTTGACTAGCTTTCCTCTTTTTTATCAGCCACTTATTGTTAGATACCCTATGGAAAAATATTCAGCAAATCAAGGAAAGTAGAGCGAATCTTGTTTATTAATTTCTAATAGCAAACCGACTTTTAATATTACTATTTACAAAACAACTCAACCATCCGCAGAGAGACTTGTGTTTGACACATCAAAAGTTTTCTCCTTACGCTCATCTATACTAAAATGTATAAGGAATCTAAATGAAAGGATTTTTTCTCAAGTTTTTGCTCCAACTTTTGTCTTCTTGTTTTCAAGATTTTTTTTATATCTATAAATATTCATGTAGAAAAGTACATATATAGAACTACAGTCAACTCAACTCCTCACAGTGGAACATTCTAAAGAGAAAGTTGTATTTGCACAAAAGATGGTAATTAAAACTCGTATTTGGTGGAGACTCAATGCAAGAAATTACCATATTTCATTGAATAAATGAGCAAGATAACAACGTGAATGTATCGTTAAACTCTTGGCTAACAAAATCCAAGCATCCAAATCCCTTTTGCTTTTGTTAGCAAAGCTATATCTAAAAATAAAGACAAGGAAAATTATATACACAGTTCTTTCCTATACTTCTAACTTTCATCCTATTGTTCCATCTTGCTCAGCAGCAGCCAACCAAGAAATTACCATTTGATTTATTACCAGAAATTGCAAATCTACTAATACCTATCTATGCATTCTATAGAGTATCTAGAAGAGAGCTAGAGGGAAGAAAATCAGTGAGTGAGCGAGAGAGAGAGAGAGAGAAAACCTGTGGGAATTCTCAAACTTTTCCTGATCAAGACGCGAGTACGTGTACGCGTTTCATTTGATAAGCCATTGATTGCCTGGTTGAGCTACATATACACGCCACGTGCTCATACTTTCCCCATTCCGACACACATATCGATTAATGTATCACAATTACAGGAAATATGTGTAGAGGTTGGAGTGGTGTAGTAGTAATAAAATGGAGTTATAAATTTGCGAATTCATAATAAGTTGATCATTTAAGTCAAGAGATAATAGCAAAAGAGATTATATAAGACACATAACTTGAGATTACTTTCTACTACAGCACCACCATCACAGCCAGCCTCTACATATTGTGTGTGATATTGTCGCAAAGTATCGGTCGTTGTAGTATGAGATTACTAACATTTTATTTATCTGTACATGTATAGGAGATTCCAGGAGGACATATATATTAATTATAGGAATATCCATGTATCGTGTGTGTAGATAGTCAGCAGGAGACTCCGAGAGAATATTGTTTCATAAGGGAATATAGCCACGCTATCTTAATGAATGAATGGGTGATCTGGGATGGGTGATGGTGTGATTACAATCTTGAAGCATCCCTCTGGCTTTAATTGTAAGTTCCTAGGCCGCCCATTCATACTACCTCCGTCTAGGTAGTCTTCCTAAAGTCTGGGGTTTACAACTAAAATTGGATCTTCTCATGTCATTTCCCAGCAATTCCTTCAAATGTTCTATGAACCTTAGAAATACTACAGGATCTATATGTAATTATGTAGGTCTTATTACATTAAAATGAGGTGCAGAGCAATCTACAACATAGCAGGACTCTGCGTATACACAGATATACGTGAAAAAGTACGATGGTAGTAGCATTACATTTAAAGGACCTTCTGCTCATGAATTGCTATTGGTTCCCATAGCTACGGGCAGATAAGATATTTCAAAGAACAAGGGAAACCTGATGCTTTCTTATATTCTCACAAGGATTCTTCCATTATTCCGTATCTTCTCAAAGATACAAGAAGTAGATTAATCACGGATTATTTCCCACCTTCTCGTTTATCGCAGCAGTAGCTGTTACACTGAGTCATGCAAGAGAGTGCTATAGCCATATCTATATTTTACATACGGAGTATGTAAAGATCAGATGAAATAGCACAGTGCCCCGAAAGAGAAACGAGAGATGGTGATGATGAAGAGGCTGAGTTCATGTGCAAAGTCGACCACGTTTCTAGAGCTCAGCTCATTCCTGATTTGCAATTTAGTGGGCTGAAAATCAAATCAAAAGTTAAAGTCGGGAATCATTGGAAGCTTACCAGGGCCGTTCGTCATAAGCCCAATATCTGCCTTGTGATGAGCTTGAACGGTGTCTCTCTATCAGTGTGAGACAGACAAGCGGGGACTTCCACACATTGGGGTGACAAGTTAAGCATAAAATTGCATGGTTTTTTCGTAAAGAATATTTTCATACTATTTTCCCCCTAATTTTAGAAACTAGTATTTTAGATAAAAAGAAGAGAATTTCAAAATTGGGGAATTCAATTGATTGCTGCAGACTAATAAGAAGGGGAGCTGTGACTCGTAGAGAAAGTAGTAGAAAAAGATTCAAATGGATAGGCAAAGGAAATGGAAAGAGTTTTTCGTATATTTTAACTCTAAATTAATTGGATCTTACGTAAATGTGTACCCTTACTCATTGACAGCACTTATACCATTAGTTCCAATCAGTGCGTTCCTCATAACGAATTTAATCTGGAAGCTATTAAAATTTATAGAAATTCAAATTTACTCAACCCTCTAGGCTCCTTTGGAACCATCAAGCATCCCCGTACATATGGAAATGTCAAGAAATCTCATTACCATTCAACTTGTATATGTATGAACGTCAAAGAAGATGTTGAATCAACTTTAAAAGAGTCATTATTTTCTGAGAGGTACATTTAAATCCCATCCATTTAACGACAGGCATGTATACATTCCCAGCTTCACCGTCCCGTAAAAACTGATAGCATTGGCAATCAATTCCAATACTGACTTATAATCAATTCCCCAGCCTCTGTCATTCGATTCGAGCTAGTGTAATAGCCTGATTTTGTATATTACTCAGCCATTTGTTACTTCTTTTCCCTATATCAACGTCCCGAATCTACTCTACATTTGCTGTACTATTTTTAACGGTCAACCCTAAAAGTACATAGATGAGAAATAAATGTCTTTGTTCTCTACAATATAACATTCGCCTTCTATGGGATTTCTTTTTTCTATTGCTCACTCGGTTGTATAGAGAAATATATATATACCCGGGAAAACCCGTTTTAAAAATAAAGGGGTTGGCCGCCCCCGCAGCCGACCCCTTTTAAAATTATAAACCATTCCCTTCAGCCGGCCCCTTTAAAATGTGTTCCGTTCCCCATCTCGACAAAATTTTATTGGCAGTGCTTGAGACACTTCGTTGAATTTGTTTCATATATTGCCAGCTTCAACGTGTTATTTATTCTATAATTGCAGCGTTTCCCTATGAACATTCATCATGTACAAACGTAGCAAGTGAGGGTGTATACGCGGTTTAACAATAGGAAATCATTACCCAACGTACACTTCATCCCTCTCTATGAAATAAATTGTTGGGGATTTTCCCGTGGATCAATACAGTAGATTATTTACCCTCCAGCCCTATATAGATAATGATACAAAATGGTATAATTATTTCAGTTTACTTTAGAAAAGATCAGCGGTAATATATAAGAGGAGGAGAAAAAGTTTTTTTTATACAAATGACAAAATGTATACTAAAGGATTTTGAAATGTGAAATCCTTCTTTTGTTCGTTTCACAACACGGCTTCAGAAATGTGTAAAGTTTGAAAAGCGTCTAATGAGCTCAAAGCTTCTGCCATAAAACGTCCCGTTAATTGACTACTTTGACAGACAGCGTTTTTGCCGGAAACCAATCAAGATTTTCTATTTCCTTTGGAGCCGACGCGAAAACTTTAACTATTAACGATTCTAAAAATTTTCTCTACAATCCATTTTCATAGATAAAGAATTGATGGAGGGAGAGAGATAGAGAGAGATAGAGAAAGAAAGAAAATACGGAGAGAGTGTGCATTTATTTTGATTAATCATATCCTTCGTCTCTGATGTATCATATCTCCATTTAGTTACCTATAAGCATTTATTCCTATTGCTAACTGGGTTTTCTTCTTAGGCCATATCCAAGTATCTAACAAAGTAGTATACATAGAAGTTGCATATAACAATCATCATAAGGGATCATCAATTTCGTCGGGAGAGCCTCTCTCTCACTCTCTCTCTCTCCATCCCACAAATCCCCAAGTAAGAAAACGTTTCCCATATCTAAAGCTTCCAATCTGATGAGTAAATTAGATCCGGGGATAAAGTCATAAAATGCTATTACCGTGATCACAAACACAACTTTAGTTATTTCCGCTTTCTCTCTCTCTTTTACTAAATTTTCCTTAGTAGGAATTTACTTCATAATTGTATATAGACATCACCAAATATATTTTCATTTATTTATTTTATTTTTACATCCCAAATAAATTACTTCCACTCTCACCTAACTACCTTCCCGTTTATAAAATAATGTATTTTTTTTACTATATATAGCGCACTATTTTACTTTACCTCGTCCTCATTTAAAACAAATCTCTGAGCCAAGGCAGAGAGAAAGAACATGTTGAGAAAGTTTGATAACCGCCTCGTAAGTTTCCAGGTTGAGTTATGATTAATGATTACTCATTTTCTTGAATGTATCCAATTTCAAAACAAAACTAAGTTTTCCTTCAAATCTTCTTATAATTAGATTTCCGACGACTTTCCCTTTCAACTAACATTGTTTTTTGGTTTACATGATTAAGAAATATAGCTGTAGGCAATCAGTTTCTTTCTCCAACAACATAATATAACCTACAATATAAAAAGAGAGCAGAAAATCCAGGGAAAAGACTGCTGCAGACTCAAATCAACCTCTAAAGAAATATTATCTTTTAACAAAATGTTATTTCCTAGCGCATCCTTCCTTATTATTACTACATACGTACGCTCCCCCCATAGTCACTACCACTCCATTATTTGTTTCCTACAAATTTAATCTAGAATACAACCAAGTTAGTTCAGATTCTCCGAATCTTCTCAACAAAATCATTTGACATGGTAACATCCAAACCCAATTACACCCAGTTTCGTAGTAATACTACATGTACATACATACAAGCACCCTGTCAACTCCCAGGTTTGCTTATTTACAATAGACATAATAGTTGTCATCCTACCTATAAACTCTCTTCAACTGTCAACAACTGAAGCCCCCACATACTACTGCACTTGGCTCTGGAGCTACACAGTTTACAAAACAAATCTGTTGGAGACCAATATGTTTGCCAAGCAAGCAAGAAATAATAAACTTTTCCACGAAAGGATTTCCTCCAGTTGTAATTCTCGTAGTTTGATATCATCTCTATGTCTATGTATAGTATTATTAAGTTATTAGTTACTACTCTTCTCTATTTGCTATTTGTATTACGTAGCTACGGATTTGTGCAGGAAAGAAAGGGAAAAGGGTT
>JAQFXU010003649.1:0-15630 GCA_034693705.1 Spatulosminthurus flaviceps
CGTGCAAATTTTATCGGGCTGGGGGATCATCCAAATATTATTATCTTGCTTGCAGAATTTTTACGTTCGAATTTGTAGTAGCTTTATTAATTTTAGTTATGTTGACCTCTTCTTCACTCTTGATACTAATTTGGCCGCTTTATTTACAGCCTATCCATTTCTTTGGTTTATAGATAGATAGATTATTTATCTTTGGTTTATAGAGTTTAAATCTTATATGTACTTTTAGCCGGATTAGATTAAGCTTATCATATGTGTTTTAAAAATGTAGGTTTAAAAATCAAAAGAATATTTTTGAAAAAATTTAGGGAAATTTTTCTTGAATTATTTAAATAACGGATGAATTTCGTTGAATCTTGATATTTTCTATATAAAATCATGCGTACTTTTCAATTTTTTAATCAGCGTTACTTAAAATTTTTAATCCACGCATAAAAGCAAGGAATTGAGAAATGTTGTAAATTTTGTACTTCCCTTTTGTGGAAGTGGTAGTATAAATGTTTGTGGTTCTAAATATTTTGTGGTGCCGAACCTTTAGTTATTTTAACGGGTTTTTTGTAATTTCCGTGGAGTAAACTGCAATGTTTAATACTGAATGACTTTTTTTTATATAGGAAGTCTTTTAGGCCAGCTAATATAGCAGGGTTTTAGCCTCACTTGATTTTTTGAATGCTTTAATGGCCCTTTGCACTTAAAAGACTCAACTTCTTGTGCCGGTAGATACTGTTCCCTGGAGAGCCATGCTTGAAAATTAAACAATTTATTTGAATTCCTAAGTATGTGAATACAGTGCTTATTCCTTGTATAAGAGAAAAACTTTTCCTTCAAGTATTTGTTTGATATTCGTATCCTATCATATGTTATAGTGGAGCTCATACGTTAGGAGCCAATGCTATAGAAATATTTCCTTTCGTGTCTCCGGTGAACCAGAGTTTATATATGTATTGTTGTGTGTGTATGTATGTTTGATATGTACATAATCATACAGCTTGGATGGGCTAGAGAATTAGGCAATTACCCGGGTATAGTGCCTTTGGCGGAGAGGGAAGCCGACCAGCAAGGGTAGGCTATAGTATAGTGGAAGGAAAAATCGATTAACAAGAAAAAGCTACTAGGGCTTGGAAATGTACATGTTCTTATGGACGCGAGGGTTTGAGTACGCAAAAGCAATAGTTTTATTTTATATGAAGAGAGATTCGTGTATAACATAGGAAAGAGTAGTAGTCTCCCCATAAAAGAATTAAGCTCATGTTTCACTTGTTCTTCTTCTTGTTGCTTTTTTTGCTGGACCTGGACCAAGTAATTTTGTGTTAACATTTAGAATAACAATGGGAAGTAAATTGAGTGTGAGTTTAGCGCGGAATTTTTGTGACTAATTTAATCCATTATTTTTCCTCAAGGTCCTCCCAATAAACTTGCTTCTAAATCTGTTATCCCGTCAAATTCATCGGGTCTTCCGGGGATTGTTAGTGTGTCTGGTGCGGTAGCGGAGTTATCTTCTCCTCCTCCTCCAGAACCCTCTCTCTCAGCCTTCTACCGACCACAAGGCAGTGCAAATGTTTTCGTACCGAAACCAACATTGTCAACAGAAGCAACAACAACAACATCCGCACAACCAGCACTACTACTTGCGCCTGTTGAAAAAGCTTCCAGTCCTCAACCTGAACATGTTCGAAGAGGCTCAAGTCAAAATCCTTTAAGTTCAGGAGTACCTCAAGTCCTTCATGACGACGCCTTGGATAATGAGATTGATGTGAAAAATCAAGAAATCCTTGCAAGTTTACAAAAAGTACGTTCCTGTGTTTGTGGTGTTTCTTTGTGGTTTTAATTAATAGAAAAAAATCAAAAGTACCGGCACATTTTTTTGAGAACAAATTTTACGGACTTTTAGTAGATACATATTTTTTCAAGTTGGACATTTAAATAATTTTTTAAATAATTTTTCAAATTTTGTTGCATTTTCAAGATTTGTAAAGTCAAAAATTATGAAAACATTTTGCAGGAAAAAGCAGCAGCAAAATTTTCTTGTTGAAATCAAATTCGCCAAAATTATCTGCAGAAATATTAAATTCCAATTTAAACTTATTTCCAAAATATGTGACCGAATCTTATTTCCTACATTTTGTGTTACAAATTCAGTTGTCCAGGCTTTTGTTTTGAATAAGATGTTTTACAGGGAAATAATTATACCTCTAATTTTCATCGGTTTCTAAATATTTTATCCGGATGGAACTTTTTAATCATGTAAAATCTTTGATTTTTCTACAGCTGGAGACAAACATGACGCTTAACTTGAAACAGTTGAAGCAACAAATCGTCCTTGTGGGCGACACGGAACATATCCAATTCGTACTGGAGAAACAAAAGGTAAATAAACCAATTTGAGCAGTATTAAATATTGAATATCCCAACTTTCTTCCTTACGTTTTTTACGAACATGGAAATTTTTTGAAGCCTTCTACTCTAAACGTTACCTTTACAACTAATTAATTTTTACAACTTCATTGTACACAGAATGTGCAAACGGAACTGGAGCTAAAGCGGCCTCAATTAGATGAATTAATGATGACAGCAGAGAACCTGAAGTCGCAGGAGAATCGACAACAACTTTATGCGAAACGTAATACATTAATTGACAATATATAGAAAATGCATTGAATTTTAAAATCCCTCGTTAAATTTTATCATCAGTTATTTAACCCCTATTTTATATGTAAACTTAGCATCCCCCACTCTAACTTCCAATTCCAAGGTATTGGTTTTCAATTAAATTAATTATTCAAAAATTTACAAACGTTCTTTTCATGTTTCCCTATAGTTACCCGACTCATGGATCATTGGACGGAGACGAATCAAGCCGTGATGGGAAGGTTGCAGGTACTTGAGGAATGTCTGCATGATTCCATCAATTGGAATTGCCAGTTCGAGCATATTCAAGTAAGTCTCTCTCTCTCTCTCTCCCGCAATAATCAGCCATAAAATCAAGGGAATTTCCGCTCTTCTCAAAAGAAATTCTTCTCCGCATTGAATTTTTTATAAAGTAACCTCATCCTTACCAGTTATATTTCTACTGCTGCAGGAACTGAATTAACTTTAAAATTAGAAATAAAATTACATTGAAATTGTATATCTAAGTTATTTCAAGATGAGCAATATTTTTTTTCGAATATGTTTAATCGATATGTTGAAAAGACGTCCTTTGGAGAGGGTGCTAAAATGTATTCCATTATATATATATTGTAGATAAAATTCCGTGTTAAGAGAAATAGCATGTATTTGAAGGATTTTACCGTCGAGCCTAATAAGACGCTATGTGCAGGTTCAGAAACGAGAGGTCTTTTATTGCTTCTGGAACAGATCCAAAACTCAGAGATCGAGAGTAGAGAGTTGTTGTTGTCTGTTTATATAGATATGTAATTTCTACAGGGCAGAGGAAAGGAAGGGAAAAACCGCAAAGGAAGTATATAACATTTTGGAATTGGACTCCCAAATGTTAATAAATATGGGAAGGAAAAGCCATGATATACCATTTAAATATAATTATTTTTGCAAGAGAAGAGATTTTTTTCTCTTTTTCTCTCTCTCTCTTGGAAAAATTCCCACTTCCTTTTCCATAAAACTTTTCTTTTTTCCCACCCTCCTCCTCCTCCAGTGTCAGACCGTTTACTTAAGGAATTTTATGTACACACTCTCAGAATTTCCTCCCTATGAAAAATCCTTATATTTCTCTCCTTTTTATGGATCCATTAAATAGGAAGTAATTCCCCGAGGGAGATAATGGCCTTTTTTGAAATTCTTCTTTTCTCACATTAGGCTCTATTATATCCAGAGAAAAACAAAGGATTTCCGGGGAAATATTTCCACAAGTGATTTCACCCTAAATCTTCTCCTTCTCAAGGAAGATTCTCTCAAGGATTTCATTGTGTAAAAAAATGCATTATCGAGGGATTAAAGGTTTAGGAAGAGATTTAGTATAGAAAATTATTGTAATATTGGAAAGGGAGAAAGTTCTTATAAGTTGGCTAAATTTTATTTTTATTCTTATTCCATACAGGCTACCCTCCACTCAACGCCACCCTTGAAGGATGAAGTAATGCTGAATAATTTCTCCGACTTCCTCTCCCTTACCAGCAATCTCATCGTAAAATATTCCGGGGAGGATGTGTCAAGGCTAAATGAGACTCTTCTCATTTCCCAAATTCTAAGAGTAGAATGGAAATTGGATAGACTGGAGAGTGGGCAACCTTGTGAAGGTTCAAGTTTCCAAGTAAGTCCAAACAATAATAATAATTATCTATTTATCTGTATCATATCTGTATGCATATATTTACATATACTATAATTTTTGCATTGCCTTTCAATTGAGTTTTTTAACCCCAAAATTTTAAATGTCCATAAAAACCAAACATCTCTCAAAAATCATGAATCAAATCCGACCTCATTTTAAAATTGGTTGAGAAAAATGAACAACCGTTAAATTTGTCACCACCCCAAATTGATATTCCCTAAATATACATTTTTCTTCCCACGCTAAATTCAATCCCTAAATCAATGCAAATATTTAACCCAAATCAATCATCACCTCCCTTTTACTGTCACCGTTGACAATAATTTTCGCCTGCAATAATAATAATATGTAATATAATTTCCCTACAAATCATCATTATATTTCATACCCCCATGCAAATTAAATGTAAACAAGATTTTGAACACATGTCAATTACCTATGTACACACAAGCACGCATGAATGCATGGATGCCTGAGTGCATGCTTATTGCATACCCAACAACTTGTATTAATGAAAACATCATCACTCATGTAAGGAAAAACCCACAACCTGAAATTTGCATCTTGTTAACGCCACCACAAAATCTCCATATCAATTCTCTGTGAGTTGTAGCAATATAAGCTCAAGTAAAGGAAAAGTCCGTATCAATTTACGCACCAAGATAAATAAACATGGAATTATAAGCCACACGCCTTTAAAAAACTCCGTCCATTCACAAAGTGTCCATCAGACTTGAGTTCTGAGTATATAGGGAAGCTCCCCATGTAAGACTTAAAGACAGCCGATGATGATGATGATGAGGAAACCCAGACACACGGAAAAGATACTAGACGGAAATAAGTAATGCATACGGAAATCCACGCACTCCTCACTACTCTGCTCATACATAGAAGAGACAAGATCTGCTCTCTGTATGTGTAAGAGTGTGAAGTGAAAAAAAGTAAATAAACAAAAAGGGGGTTGAACTCACCCCTTTAAAATATATATAGCCAGCACACAGCTCAAGCTATACAAGTTTATATAGGGTTATCCCATAGAAATTTTAAAGGCTCTCTCTATACAACATTCCACCACACCCTGAAAAGCTCATGGTGAAAAAAAGGCTACTCGTGTGAGGACAGATGAGAGAGATGCAACACTCTCTACTCACTCTCTCTCTCTCTCTCTCTATTTTACCCTGTTCTGTGTATCTCAGCAAAGGCTAAAACATAAGTGATTTTTGTGTATACTTTTATTTTAAAATAGAGAGTATAAAAATATGTGAGAGAAATCGAGGGTGTTGTAAATATAAATAATTGTCTTTTTATATATTTTTTGATATCATGTTTTCATATCTTTTTGTAATGGTTTTTTATATTAATACTAAAAATATTTGGAAGAAAAATAATGTAAATAATAGTGTGTGGAAATAATAGTTGATATTATTATTATTATTATTGTATACAAAAAAAGAAAATATATATATGTTTTTGAGGGTCGTGAGTTTTAAATCTAAAAAGTCATAATAGATTTGGAGGAGTTGGAAAATTCTCAAAATAAATTGAGAATCCCACGATCTCTCCTAAATTACTACAATGGCCAAGGGACAGGTCTATCAGTGTATCTACATGGGCATCTACTCCTTATCACGCGACAAATTTACCTGACCTTCCCTGCTTACCATAAGAAATATGAGAGGGTCTCTATTCTTCCTAATAATACTACTGATAGTACTAGGCCTGATCAATCATTTGATACTAATAGTTATAGCACTACTTCTACTACTACCACTACCACCACCACTACTACTACTAATCAAAGACATAGTCATGTTAGTCCAAGATATATCCGTGCCTCTTCCTCAAATATTTCTGCCGCTTATTCTTCTTCCTTCTCCCGCCCGAATTCCTTCCGCCTCTGGTTAATCAATTTGAATGCTGTTCTTTGGAGGATCCAAAAGGTATTTTTTTCGTAACAATGTGGTATTTTGTATGAAGATTATTTTGTGTTTTTATGATTTATGAAAATATGGTGTACATTTTTGGGGAAATTATTGACCTGGAAAATTTTTCTAAATTTTGTATCATCGCATCATGCAAAATTTCCTTTGCATTGGTCAAAATTCTAGTTTTTGTGGCCAATTTTTGGTTGTCAGGGACAAAATGTTGGTAATATTGGCCAAATGTCTAGTCACATTGACCTAAATTTTGATTCTATCGGCGGAAATTTTGTTCACATATGCCCAAATTTTAGTGGCTAAAATTGTATGATTATTTGGGTGGAAATTTCGTTAAAATCCACTATGATGTACAGATATGGTACAAAGTGAGAAAATTTGAGCATATGGAAAATGTTTTAAACAGTTTGAGTGTAGATAAGTGTTAGAAGATGCAAAAGCTCATTTCCCCTAAAACTTTGTAACAGGAAATTACATTGACCTTTTTTATTTTGTGGGAAAAGATTAAAGTTGAGGAGAAAAATGACTAGAAAAAAAAACCTTGGGAAAATATACAAATTTATTTCTAGGGAAAAAGTAACTTTTTTCAAAAGTTATGCGTGAAGTAAACGAGAGTATACTTCTACAAGATTATTCTTAGGAAAAATATATAGGAAATTGAGATTTTAAATGGAAGGCTTGGTTCTCGTATTGTATGAGACGACTTCTCCCTACTATACTATAAAAAAAAGCAACTTAACTTTCTATATATATACCTTATAATTTACAACCAGAGCATGCTTTTAATTTGTATGGGAGACCATCATATAGGCTTTTTAATGTAATAGTGACGACCATGTATAGCAATTCCAGAAGGGCAGCATCAGTCAAGGTCCAGTGAATGAAACTCTTAAAGATTTATTAGGTTTCCTCCTGTGCAAGAGACGACTTTTTTCGAGATGAAAAAAAAAGTTCTTCTTTTTTGGTATTATTGTACATGTTACTACATAGTAGTCACTAGTCAGTCATAGTTGTATACGGGACTTTTATTATAATGCTATTGTACAGTAGATAGTTAGCACTTCATGCAGGAGACATTAACTGGTTGTAATATAATCTTTGAGGACTCACTTCTTCTTTCCTCATCTTCTTCTTGTGTTCAGAGATGAGGGCGAGAGCATTGGCAAAAAAGATTCGTGTGCTGAATTGCTAATGTAACATGGAATGACTTTAGTATAGAATGTACATATGTACATGCCATGCCCAAACAACTGGTCTCCCGGTGGTTCCTTTGTTCCTATTAAGATAATGTGTGAAATTTAAATTTAAAATGATTTGACAGCAGTTACATGTTACTTTATTGCTCCTCCGTATAGCACTAAGTACATTGGATTACATATAAGCTGAGAAATTCCTATATAAATACTTTGTATATATGGAAAAGGCACAGATGAGCCTATATAATATTCACCATATTACAATAAATATACAAGACATTTATTTATTCAAGCTGAGAAAATAGTAGTAATGGAAATTGACCTCCCTCCGTGTCTTATTAACTCCTGCACGATTTTTTTATTACCGTGGTGTAAAATGCCGTGCCTTATGAGAATTATTATGCGGTGGTTTTAACATATACGAACTAGCCCTGTATGCAATGTTTTTCATATGTGTTTTTGAATTTGCATCCATACGTATTGCAATAGGGATTTATATCTATGGAATGAAAATATATATTGCCTCGTTCTCTATAATAACTTAATTTATCCTATTTGATTTATTCTCATGAGAAAATGTATGGAATAGCTATGCATAATAATAGACTTGTGTGGTAATGTGTATATAAAGCGTAATAAGGATTTATTCTAATTTTTTTTTTGACTCAACTTCTCTTTCTGGTTTCTTACAGGACTTAGAAGGGGAATTGAATAGTATGACATATGACGCGAACACGACGGATGAGACGAAGCAGAGATGGAATACTTTGAGGAATCGTGTTGTTTCTATGCGGTGAGGAAGAAAAAAATTATAATGGGCGTTTATACATTCCGAAAAAAAAATTGTACTGGTTTTCCTATGTAAATTGCATGTGTGTTGGAAATTGGAGGAGTAATTTTGATAATTTGAAGACGAAGCGAGCGGCTTTAGCGTTACGTTCTGAGACTGAGAAAAGAGTTTATTGACATGAGAGAAAATAATTTTTTCTTTGTTTTTTTTTAAATTTGTAGATCAAAAATCTCCACTAGCTTGTATAACACTGCCGTGAGCCAACAATCCTCGAACCAACCCCGTAATGCTGAAATTGAGCTGAGGGAATTGACCGAGTGGGTCATCCGTAAAGAAATTCAGTTACCAGTTGTTAATACCAATGAAGAATTACCAAATCTTGAAGTACAAATTGTAAGACTATTTTTTGTTGTAAAAAGGAAAAATGGAAGATGGAAAATGTTTTGGATGCTTACATTTTTCTGATTATTGTTTTTACAGAATCAACTTGTCAATTATATCCAAGAGCTGGAATGTAAGAGACCAATAATTGAGTCTTGTCTGCGTCAACATAAGTATCAACAGCAGTTCCTTAGTCGTAAGTTTTTTTTGTGTACTGTAGATATATTTATATTTGGTATTTGAAATGAATTTGATGGATACGTGTTAACATGGATTTATGATGAAAAAGGGGGCGAACCGGATGAGAAGACGGCACAATTGACGAGGGACGTGGATAGACTCAGTGAGATTTGGAGTATTGTTTGTACGAAAGCGGAACAACTTCATGTTACGCTGCAGGAGATTATACTGGTAAAATTCAGAAATGATTGGGGTGAATTTTTTTTTTTTGTGGGAGCGAATTTTTTTTAATGGAATTACTTTTTTCTGTGTATCTGTAGAAACAAAAGAAATGGTCGGAGGAATTGGATGACTGTAGTGCCCGCCTGGCAACTGCGGAAGCGATTAAGTCCCGGTGGACAAATATTGCTGCTGCAGCTGACAAGTCAAGTATACTGGATCAATTGAAGACTTTCCGTGAACATATCTGGACAACCAATAAATCAATCCAAGACCTGAATACGCATTTTAAGGCTTTAAATATTAGTAAAGAGCCACAGAGACTTGTGGATCTAAATAATAGACTTTCCTATTTACTGCAAGACTCCCCTGTGCCCCTCCTCCTTGACAATTACATATCACATCCTTGGGAGAAATTACACATCAATGGTGTTCCTTACTACGTCAAGTAAGCGGAGAGAGAGGCTTTTTTAATGTAGAAAATGTATAATATAGAATTTATGGGATTTAATTCGAGTTGAAGAATTTATTGTTACGTTTACTTCCGCATTCCAGCCATTCAACTGAAACTACTCAATGGGATCATCCTTCCATGACCCAATTACTAAGTCAACTAACAGACTTCAACATGATTCGTTTCTCTGCGTACAGGACGGCGTTGAAACTACGTGCTATTCAGAAACATATTCATCGTAAGTCTGAAAGGAAATAGTTTTCTTGGAGTATTTCCGAATTCCGAAATAGATCTCTTATAGAAAGGAACAACAAATTTTAGAGCAACTTCTTGTGTCACTTTCCGGGGTTTCGGAGGTTTTGATGATAAATCCGTTTTGTTTTTTTTGCAGTGGATCGCATTCCGCTTCCAACGCTCATATCAACATTTGAGAACCTCGGCTTGAGAGGAACGAATGACCGTCTTTTGGATGTCCAGGACATGACTTTTACTATTCAGACCCTCCACATGAGTTCGGAGTCCTGTGCTTACATTACAGACATGACTATTAACTGGATCCTAAATGTTTATGATGCGGCGAGGACAGGGAATGTTCGAAATCTCAGCTTTAAAATTGGATTGGTACTTCTGGCCAAAGGATCCATGGAGGATAAGTTTCGATGTATGTTTTTTTAAAGACATTTACTGCCGTGTTTGTCTGCCAATTCAGTGGAGATAAACTTTTTTATGTTATTACACCGTCTTTTTTCAGACTTGTTCCGGTTGGTTGCGGACATTAACAAAACCGTGGATCAACGGAAACTGGGGCTTCTACTGCATGACTGCATGCAGGTTAGTCTTTTTGAATCTCCTGTTGCTGGATTTAAAAACAGGGATTGCGCTAAAGGAAGTTGCCCTACCTTTAAATATGTTCAAATGTATTTTGTTATTTTGTAGATCCCCAGAGTGTTAGGGGAAGTGGCATCTTTTGGCGGGTCGAATATTGAACCATCTGTTCGGTCCTGTTTCGAGAGCTGTGGGGATGGGGAAAATCTAAAGATGAATAATTTCATTGAATGGACCAAGCAAGAACCGCAGAGCTTGGTTTGGTTACCAGTGCTGCATCGTGTGGCAGCGTCTGAGGGACAGAGTCATAATGCAAAGTGCAATGCTTGCAAATGTGTTCCTATCATTGGGCTCCGGTGCGTTGTTGATTGATTAGGATTTACTTAAACAACACAGTGCAATATCTCTGTACTGAAATGGTTTGTGTTTATAGTTTCCGAAATGTATTTTATAAATTCTATTTTCTTTCTAGATATCGTTGTCTGAAATGTTTCAACTTTGACATGTGTCAAAAATGCTTCTTTTCCGGCAAGAAATCTAAATCTCATAAGTTGAGTCATCCCATGCAAGAATACTGTATCGAGGTTAGTTTATTGTTTTTACTAAAAACTTTTTTATATTAGTATTTTTCATTCGTAAGATTTGAATTTAATTGTTTTTTGAACGCTTTAGTCTACATCCACTGAAGACGTGCGGGACTTTACACGGGCGCTAAAGAACAAGTTCAAGTCAAAGCGGAAGTTAGAAAAAACGAGGAAATTGGGCTACTTACCAGTGCAATCTTTGTTGGAGGGTGATACCTTTGAGTCTCCTGTTCATTCTCCACAACACTCCCTATCGCCTGAGCTGAGTCATCATCGCTTCGTGATTGATAACAATTTAGCTGTGGGCCCACCTCCAGCAACCAACGGTACTTCCAGCTTACCCAGACCAGACCCTCCGAGTTCCAATGAAGTTATGAACAACAATCGTGGATCCGCTCAGTCAACCTGGATTCAAAACATTCACTCTACCCAAACTCCTGAGTCGTAAGTTAATCAAAAGTTCAAAAACATATTCGATTATTAAATTTACTCTTCACCTCTATAGGATTTTTTAATTTGGCTGAAAAATATAGCCCTTTGAATTTTCTTGTATCCCTAATACTTATGGTGAACTAATGCAGGGATGATGAGCACACCTTAATAGCAGCCTACTGCCAGTCACTGTCTAAACCCACGGCAGTGATACCTCGTTCTCCGATCCAAGTCCTGTCATCCATTGATGCGGACCATTCAATTCAGTTGGAGTCTGTGATCAGGTCTCTGGAACAAGAGAATAACAACTTGCAAATGGAGTACAACCGCCTCTTAGCCAAGAAATCTTCGATGAACTCTCCCAATCAGATCTTCAACAACATCGAAAATAACAATATCTTGAATGAAGCCAGACTTCTTCGGGTTCATAAAGGTAGACTTGAAGCCCGGATGCAAATTCTAGAGGAGCACAATCGACAGCTAGAGCAGCAGCTAAATCGGTATGTTTTATATTAGACTTCCGAAAGTAAGCGTCGATTTATTTTTATCATGTCCTTTGGTATTTAATTTTAAAAATCATTTTTTAGCCTAAGACAACTCTTGGACGAGCCAAAGTCAGAAGCCAGTCGGACAGGTACTTTGCAAAGTAAATCAGTCGTTGCATCCGAACTGGACATGAACGCACCCAACAATCTTAAATATACCAACCAGCATCAAGGTAGAGAAATTAACTTATAAATATCTTCTAATTTTGAAAATATTTGGCCTTGTATTTAAATGTAAATACATATATGGAAACGAGTTTCTTACCATTGTTATGTTCTATTTTCAAAAGATAAAACCTCCCCTACAACTTCAACGTATGGAGCCTCTACGAGTCAAGTCATATCATCCCCAGAGCAGCAGACGAATTTACCTCTATACTCCAAAAATCTGACCCAGATGCAGCAACAACAAGCCGCTTCCGCACTCTCCCCTCAAGCACAAGTCGAGGACCTTTTGCATCGCGCAGCTGAAATCGGACAACCGCAACAACCACCACAAAAACCTCCCCCTTCTGGAAACTCAGAATTTAACGTCATGACTGATGAGGAAGAATAAAATTAGAAACTTTTTAGCGCAACTTTTTAGAAAAACACCCGGAAACCTTTTTCGTAAAAAAATACACTCTTAATAATAATGTAAACGGTACGCATCGATATCGTTCCTTTTCTCACATACCTTGTTATACCTCGTAGATATCTAGAAGTATGACTACATATACTACTGTTTTTTGTATAAAATCATACGTATACATATGGCAGCTTAATACCATCATCAGTAAAAAAAATGTGGTAGCTATAGAAAGTATAGAGTAGCTGTTACATGGCAGATGAGTACTAATAATAGCAACTTCCGGTTGATGTATCCACATTCGACGAATGTATCTCAGTATGCTAATATAATGTTGAGGAATGGGAAATACAATGTTATAAAAATATACGTAGTAGAAAAATTGTTATAAAACGGTAATCTTTCAGGGGAAACATTCATATAAACAATGGACTGTAGTGTTTTTTGCATAATGATAATAGGCATAACTGTACACGTAATGTTGTACTATATATTTACTTATATATGTTAAATTGTACTAATAATATATAGCATACGGGATGATATGTTTTGTAGTTTTAATCAACCAATCAAAACCACATACACACGTTATTGTCATGGTATAAAATAATATGTATCGTCAGAATAATAAACGTTTTTATCTAAACCAAAACAATAATAATTATCATGAGTCCTTTCGTTTCCACAAGGGGTTTCTTCTAAGTTTAGGTTGGCTGAAATATCTCATTTATTTTCTGTGGGGTGGGAGAAGTGTTTCCCCGAGGCACTTAAGTGTCCAATAGAATTGCTGTTCTGGATGTTATGATGCTGTCACGCATCACGCCATTACTCACAAAGCTTCTCAATCCATTCTGGCTTTGTTTATTTTGGATTGACCAGACGGGAAAGCCAAAAGGAAATTGGTAACGACTTAGTTGCATTGTGCTTGGTCTACTCTGTATTTTGGAATTCTAAGTAAAATTTATCATACCAAGGTATTTTTTAAAATATTGTTTTTTTAGATCTTAATTATTACAGCCATAAATTTTGCTTGATGTTATAACCTGTATAATTTTCAATGTCATTGCGATTTTCTGTTTTTGCTCGTTGTGTATTTGCAGGTGAAAATGAACCACTCCACAAATCTGAGCTACTATCCTTACGGGAATTTTGGCTACCCCGACTACCTCGTTGACTACCACGCATCGATGTTGTGGAGCCATGGTGTTTTCTACAATGCGAATTCTTTCCAAGAAATGATGTTTATTCCACCACCGCCTATCCTTCCCCCGCAATATCCCACCAACTTTGGGATGAATCTAGGGCCTCAAAATTCACCATCTCCTTATTTATTCATCGAAGAAATCAGAAGTGGCAGCACTATAACACACTCATTAGACCGTATTGACAATGTCATTGCGACTGCGTCAAGAATTCCAGATAACCCAGAACTTGGCTGCAACGACTCCACCAACGATATCCGCTCGCGCCAGCTTCAAAAGCGCAAAATTAACAATAAGAAGGTTCAAGTAGGTGGCGCCGTGGGAATTGCGAATCGGCGATATCAAAATGGAGTGAAGGGTTAGAAAATTTAGTGTATTTATAATGAACAAAATGAAAGCCAAATTTTCAGTGACTCAATCTCTCTACAGATAATGTTTGGCGGAGGAAAGGTACGAAAGTCCGTCGAAGTAGCACCCGCATTGCTCATGAACAAGCTAAGGTGGAGGAGAGGAACGAGAATCAAACGAAGCAGCAGAAGAACGTCGACCAAAAGCTTTTGAAAAAAGACTTTATTTGTGTTAGGGCAGATTGTTTTTGTTGTAGGAATGATACTTAAACTGTTGCACAGATTTTCTGCCCCAGTCAATCAACTTGACATCATTGGTCTCATCGAATTAATAATAATTAATATCCTTTAAAATACCAGTCACTATTGTTGTATTTTCAAGCAGTTTATTTATATGAATTACAATCTATTTCATCTTAAGATGAAACGTTGCTAAAACGGTACCATGAAATACACAATTTAAATATGTATAGTAATTCTAAATAAGCAAGAACTGACCAGTTTTGATGTGAACATGTTCTTTAAGAAACATTTGATCGATACTAAGCTTGATTTTTGTTGCATGTGAAGGATTTTGAGAATAAAAATGAATTTGAGACAAAAGTGTTCAATTATTTACATGGTACTGGTTCTATACGGTTAATTTTATTTATCGCATTTAAAGACACTTCGTTGTTTCATATAATTCTACTTTGGTCATCTCTGTCACCCATCCCTCACTCAATTGTAAGTAATTCCACAATTTTGCAATTATAACTACTTCAGGCCATTAGAAATGCCACGAACAGCATGAGCGGAATCGAGAGCAATAATTGTCGAATATCTCCGCTGGAATGACACGGAATGCCAGTTTTCCTGCAGGGAAATCTCTCACTCCGGGAATAACAGCATTTCTGACCGGTGCAGTTGTGAGGGCTTCCACAGTCACATTCTTCCCCTTCCTCAATGATGCCTAGATGAATAAATGTCAAAAATTCTTAGAGCTCTAAATGATAATTACTTGCTGCGAAATTATTTTTTATTCTTATAGTTGTATTTTAAAATATCGTACCATTTCCGCAGAAAGGATGCATATCCGTTTCAAAGCACGCAGCCCGACAGCCGGAGAGAATTTCATGCACATTACGGATAGTACATGCGCTAAACCTCTTTTCATCTTCCGTGATGTTACGGAGGACATCAGGCCACATTATATAATGTCGGATCTCCTTCGACTGATCCAAGAACTGATCACAAATTTCCTTTCCCGTGGCATCCAAAGATGCACCAAAAGATTTGGCAACCTCGTGGGCTGTTACATAAATGAGCTGATCATCCGTCATTGAAGTATAATTCCCTTGACGATTGTTCGCGGATATCAGGATCACATTGCTGGACATGCCAGCCGAGCGGACTGAGCACATTCCTGAGGGGTAGCTGGTTTGAGCTTCATGATAATCAAATGAATTAAATTTATTTCCATATATATATACATTATTTTGACGAGTTTTGTTGTTCAGAAATAATTAAAAGCTCTTTTAAAAAAAATTGTAGAAAATAGAAAGGACTTTGGATTATAAGTCTCTTGGAAAAGGCACTCTTGAAGACTTACAATTGACAGCAGACGATTTGGCAAATATCTGATCCTGAAAGCCTTTCATTGTATAGGCAATGGCAAGGCAGCAATCGGAGAAGTCCATTTG
>JAQFXU010003650.1:0-15627 GCA_034693705.1 Spatulosminthurus flaviceps
CAAGTCACTTGACTTCCCTCTGTTCAGCCTCGTTTTATAATTTCACAGGATTCTTTACATAATAGATTTCAATATCAACTTCAAGAGGAACCTGAGTTTCGTGATTTGCATGTGCAATAAGCATAATATAGTTATAAGAAGAATAATAATAGCCATGTGCGTTGGTGTTCGTAGAGAAAAATACCTTGTTTTGCTCATTTATATGTGTAGCTACTTAATTTAGGTAAAATTAAGTTGTAGAGATTCGGAAGGTATTTTAGCATTGCATTGTAAGTTAGCACGAAATTACTTGATGTTATACAATTATATTTGTAAAGGGTTTTATTACTGGTACAATTATTATTATTATTATTATTGCTTCTATATGATCCTCCATGTTGTAGATAGTCTATATCTATTGTAATAATTATATGAAATGTATTTCAGAGATGATATTAATCTCAAGTTGGGGAGTTAGATGGAGATTCGATTTTGAACAGTCAGTTAAGTGATGCTCAGCATGGGCGCTTTACTTTCCTTTTCTACGGCTATTAATCAGCAATCCCTTACCTATGCTTGAGTATAGAATTTCAGAGGTAGAACTCTTTCCTATGCAGAGGATTTCATAAACATATACCTAAAGAATATACCTTTATTCGTATGGATTTTAATAGAAACTGCACGTATCCCTGTACAAGATCACGTAGCTAGACTAAGGCTAGACACATACAAAAGGTTACCTCTAATTGTCCCATATATTTATTGCTTGTATTTGTCAATTTGCTCCTCAGACACGAGAATTTACTTTGTATATTAAAATCTTATCTCATCCTCATTTCCTGACACTTTCAATATTTTTTAACGCTCACATATATTTGCACTGCAACTAAGAACCTATGTGTGTACATGTAATAGCTTGAATTTAGCCAACAAGAGAATGAAAACTTTGTATGATGTTTACAATCATAAGCCTTTCCTATTTGAACGTTGTCGTTATTGTTGTTCTTGTAAGATCATACTGAAATGTAATGTAAGATAGGAGAATGAGAATTTTCACGTTCTTTAAAAGGTATTTGATATTCAGCTGAAAGATTATTGATAATGCCATTCAGAATTAAGATTATATGCCTGCTATGTCATTGTTTCAATGGTATAATTTGAGTTCGGTGTGAAAAAAGATTTTGGAATGGAGCCTAGAGGTGATTAGAAATTTAATTGGAATCCGAAAAAAAAGAATAGTGTCATGTGAAAAAAATTTATGATGCAATTAGAATGATGAAGTTATTGCAGGATACAATTAAATATTTGACACAATGCCTTCTTTACCTTTAAAGGCTATATATAAAGAAAGCGTTGATTAGAATGAAATAATTTGATTTTTTTTGGATATATTTAATCGGCAACTTGATATACACAGATATGTGTTATTTTAAATGAAAATTGAAATCCACCCAGATTTTTCCTGGTCCCACGTATATAACTAACTACTATATGTACCTGACCTTATAAATAAATTGCATGTATTTAATATGTAAGACCATAATAGGATTTGTGTATTACATGGTTGCACTAATTATCATGGATTTGGTTGTCGGCAAGGCAGCAGGAGCAGCAGCATTATATAGTTAAAAGTATCCAATTTCTAAATCTCATGGTGTCTAATGGTGATAATTTTTTTTTACACTGTCTATATCTCTGTATTTAAGAGAAATTTAGTTGTCTCCGTCAAGACTATACATTGATTTAGTTGCTAGTTTTAAAGAGGAATTTCAATATATAAATTTTGCAATTCTGATTTGTTTATCTATCTGGCCAATAAATTAATGCGTGATGTTGGACGAGGCCAAGGGGAGAGGTTCATATAGGAGGTACATAACTATCCATTGACACTTATGCATATACACCCTTTGCCTCCTGAGCTTTTCTATGACAATAATAATATATCCCTTGAAATTCATCTGGACGTGTGGAGCACTTTAAATCATTCTTTTCAAGAGACTCATAACAGGTTTTATTATTTGAGCCTCCGCGTGTAATATGTTGAAGAAAATTTTTAACTCACTAATGGATATTTCTTTGAAGTCTCTTTTTTTGAATACTGTCATTTACCGGTGGAGTTTCCAATCCATTGCATTATTACAGTTATTACTTTTTTAGATTCAATCCTATATAACAATGATCTAATGCACATAGAAAATTACAGCCTTTTCACACAAATCCTTCCTTCCGTCAGCTTCTCCCAGCATGATCTATAGTCTATACACAAGCTTCTCAAGTATTCTCGATTTAGTAAGAATCGTAAAGAATCACTTCTTTCTTATCTGATGCGTTATTATTATTGGTGTGAGATCTACTTTTACATTGGAAATTATACCCTTCGGAGATTTATGCTGCTAACCTCGAAAATGCAATCAGAAGCTATTTTTCCTAACAATTGATGCATTTATTAAATGGCGATTAAGTGTAAACAAAATATTTATTTTCAAGTTTGTGGGTAGAGTTATTGGCATAATATATTTTCTATGTGAAAAAGAAGGTGAAGAAAATTTCATCAGACGTATAATTTCGTATGCATGAGCAAATGTTTATAGAAAAATCTTCAAGAATTTATGACATAAGGAATATTCTTTTATGCACACTTATTTAGACGTTTCATTATGTTTTAACCTTATTCGAATTATGAATGGTAATGTTGATTGCCGGGAGAATTGCGGTGAGAGAGAGAGAGTCAAAATGCGTGCATACCCATGACTGAGAAGTGTGGGTTGAATTCTTATTTTTAATTATATAATACATCCATAGAGACTATACTTTTCAGTGTAGTTACATCAAGTTAGTTAAACTGGGATGGAGAGAACAGTGCCGAATTGACATAATTAATTGCAGGATTGCTACATAATTGGCATTGAGTAAGGAAAGGGAAATGATAGATTCATAAATCAATGCATCTCATTAATCAATACCGTATTAGTAATGGTGAGGATTTCAATCTGACTGACTTGAGCTTTTATATTAATTATGCGT
Source organism: Spatulosminthurus flaviceps (assembly GCA_034693705.1). Classification (NCBI taxonomy): domain Eukaryota; kingdom Metazoa; phylum Arthropoda; class Collembola; order Symphypleona; family Sminthuridae; genus Spatulosminthurus; species Spatulosminthurus flaviceps. The sequence continues at coordinate 3,004 of JAQFXU010003650.1, forward strand.
CGCGTGGAAACTATCAAAAATATTAATCAAGCATTAACTTTAATCAAGTGGAACGAAGGTGCAGTTTTGGAATTCCAATGGAATGCAGCAGCAGCAGCATCAGCAGCCAAAAAAAACAAGCAAACTATAGCATGCGGTTACGCCGGCCACTCCACAGACCACATTAATGAAGATAATTATTCTGATCTTCGTCCATGGTTCAAGTACACCGTATAAATAATTTTCTAATTTGAATTAATACACTGTAAGGATCAATTCGGTTCGTAAATTAAGTGTGAATAGTCAATAGTCAAATTGATTAGAATGTACATAGAGAGACTGAGTATAATTATGTAGACATTTTATTAGCCATACAATTGTCTCAACATTAAAGGGATAGGTTCCTATACGGATCAACAGAAAAAAACGACCCATATCCTCTAACATATTCTCGACTGTTAAACGCGAAAATCTGAGGTAACATTAATCACAATAGGAATTTACTAATAACCAACTGTTTAAAAAGATTGAGCACTTAAGTATACTCGTAAATGTTATAGAGAGATACCTAATTTCACAGCAACCGAAACAATAAGTAACACTAAAAGGATGTATGTACTTGAATAGAATGGAACCATGGCATTCAACAAGAGGATATTTATTGGGAGGTAGGTTTGATGGAAATGACGTGTGTACACAGTTGGATTTTTCTAAATTTATTGCTTCATTAAGTTGGAAGCAGCAGCAGTGTATAAATATTCAAGTTGAGGAAAGTCATGAGAAATTGATTTAAAGTCTCAATGAGATAAAGGATACGAGCAAAAGATTTTATTTGGAACAAAATATTTGTCTTGCTGGGAAAAGGTATAATTAAAAGGAAATAAATAAAGGAAGGAATGATTGATATTGACAGATGATGGTGGCGGCTCAACTATATAATATTAGTATTGTCTAAGCGGTGGGATTTACTCCCATTGAAATGGTATCCTAGTAATAAGTAAGTACTTACTTGTCATTGTAATCATTGTTAGGACCAAGGTAGTAAGTACTTTGAAGGGGATACCTACAGCAGAGTTGAGGTACATTTAGGGCTCTAAATGAAAAATAAAAAAAATGATGTGTGTAATAGTTGTGCGTAAAGAAAGATGTGTGAGTGTGTGTGTGTTTTTGTGTGTAAAGCACATACCTGTGTGTATTGTATTTTCAATGTGGGGTTGGTTTATGATATTTTTCAAAGGGTTACTATATACGTGGAGAAGCATAACGTTGGTTGAAGTTAAAAAGTAAGAATGTTTATGGAATTGATTTAACGTTGTTTATTGTATAATAGGTCTCCCTGAAGTATTATTACTGTTATTAATAGTTGGTGAATGGGTGTTGGCCATTGGATTGCATTGGGCAAAAGAGCATGTATAGCTGTAACTTGTGTATTTGATATGTATAGGACATGGGAAAGATATCCTTAAGAGTGGAGCTGACTTCTTGAAGGTAGAGTGGGTGTCGATGAATTGCACATGAGAATGTGTATATTGTAATGACTGGAGGAGAACTTACGTATACATGATTAGGTGACTTCTCTCTGGTATCCTTTCAGGAGATTGCAATAATATTAAAGTAAATCAACTACGATTACATGTAGTACACACAAAACCATACCACCACCGACCGATTATTTTTCACAGGATCCCTTCCTTCATAATATGTAGAAAAAAGCTTATGGCTCGTAGGTATATATGTATATTATGGGAAGAACCTCTATGACTCGAAATCAGCTCAGAGAAACACCCAATGACTTATTTTTTGACCGCTCATATAAATGCAATAGTGACCCAGCAAAGTTACTTCAGTATTGGACAACTTTTCTTACACTCCACATCGAATTCTCTTCTCTCTCTTTCTCTTTTTGAATTTTCGAAAATGAAGTGTGCAGTGTTGTTGGGCTTTTTGGCCCTCGCTACGGCAGCCAGTGCCCAAGTCCAAGTGAGACTTGCTTTCAATAGCCCTGCCGGAGTTACTCTCACCGGAGCTGGATATGAACAACCAACCTTCCAAGTATACAAAAATTTGCATAGAATATAAAATTCGCATAGAAAAAAACAGTTTTTGTTTCAGCTATGATTAATTTCTATTTAATTCGTGATCTAAATCAGATTAAGCAAGAATAATAGTTGAAAAATTTTGCAAATTTTTAAAACAGCGATCTGTGCAGATTTTTTGTGAATATAGGACCTTTTGAGAGAAGTGAACTAATTTTACTGCGTGTGTTTTAATTTAGATCCAACAAACTGGTGGCCATGCTCCTCAACAAGCTCAAGCTTTGAGTGCTGCCCAGGAACAACAACAAATCCAACAGCTCCAAGCTGATCAGCAACAACAACAAATCCAACAACTTCAAGCTGAGAATCAGCAACAACAACAACTCCAACAACTTCAAGCTGATCAACAACAGCAACAAATCCAACAGCTTCAGGCTGATAACCAACAACAACAACAACAAATCCAACAATACCAAGCTGATCAACAACAACAGCAAATCCAACAGCTCCAAGCTGATCAACAACAACAACAAATCCAACAGCTCCAAGCTGATCAGCAACAACAACAAATCCAACAGCTCCAAGCTGACCAACAACAACAACAAATCCAACAGCTCCAAGCTGGACAGGAACAACAAGCTGTTCACGCCGCTGCTGCTCTCCCAGTTGGACCACCACCAGCTATCCCATACGGTGCTGCTCAAGTTCAAGCTGCCTATGCTGCTCATCCCGCTTACCCAGCTTACGCTCAACACGCTGTTGGTGTTGCTCCAGCCGTCCATGCTGCTCCAGTGGGTTATGCTGCCCCTGCCCTTGCCGTTCACCAAAAGGTAAATTATGGATATCCTGGTCAATTGTCACTACCAAACCAATATAATAGTGTAAGTTATGATGTTTTGCGCGTGATTCTAAACAATCTAACCAGGAAAAGGGATGGAGATGCTGCAGAGCGATGCTGAGATTTTGATTAAAAGATGCAAAATCATTGAGAAAGAAAGTCGGAAGAGAAACCTGTAGCAATTAAACTGTCGAAATAAATAATGTGGAGTAGAAAGATGTCGACATTCAGGATAGATTGTAACAACCTGTTTGCTTTGTATAGGTCGGATACGCTGCCACTCCCGTCTTGACCAAGGTCCACGGAGTCGCTGATGTTCCCGTCACCAAATTGGCTTACACTCACGGAGTTACTCAAAAGTTGGTGGATGTTGCTCACCCAGCTGTGACCACCCGTAAGGTCAAGGTTCGCCGCCCTGCTCTCCGCAAGGAATTCTATGACATTGAACACCGCGTCATCGTTCGCCCTGCTGGTTCAGCCACTTTGGAATTGAGTCAACCAACCTCTAAAGTCCAAAAGGTAAGAAATTGAAGAAGAAAGTGCATATGGTGGTTTTTTGCAATGAGAGAAATGTATGTGCTCATGTTTAGAAAGGCTCAGGCGAGCTTTTGCTGTCAAGAGAAGTAACTGTATAGGGGTAAATTGTGATAAAGGTGACAGGCTGTGAGTGCTCAAGGTAAGCAAGTGGCTGAGCTACTTTCTTCTTTGAAAGAGAAGTGACGATTCTTTCTTTTGCACCTCAATAAATTCCTTTGTCGGTAATTTGTAATTGTATTAGTTCTTGAGCAACGCTCTCTTAAGGTTGACTCATGACACGTCTGCTACAATTACATGTCATTAAATGCAGTTGAGATTTATTGATGGAGTGACGTAACCAGATGCACATTTGCCAACTACCGGTTATTAAATTGTGTGGATGTATGAAAGCATTTTTTAAAGGAAAAGTGACCAAATTTTACAAGGGAAAAAATTATAGCGTTTCAATTGTATTTAGGGACCAACTGTTCTTACTCCAACCAAGTTCGTTCACACTGCTCCAGTTGTCCGTTACGGAGCTAGCCGTCTTATCGTTGATGGAGAAGGTGGCCCAGTTCCTGAACTTCAAAGATCTGCTGCCCCAAGAGCCGGACCCTCCGCTGGTGCCCCTGCTCCAGCCCCAGCTCAACGTGCTGCTTCCCCCAGACTTGCTGGTCCCCAACAACAACAGCAACAACAACAACAACAACAGCAACAACAGCAACAACAACAGCAACAACAACAGCAACAAGGACCAACTGCCCGTGATGCTGATACCGATGTTGTTCAAGCTGATGATGCTCAACAAGCTCCAGCTCAACCACAAGGTAATAATTGGTTTTGTTAAAAGAAGAGGAAGAATTTAATAATTAAATATTTGCAGATAAAATCCTACTCGTCTTTCAATTATGGAATTTCTTATTTTAATTTAAAATTTATAGGCCCAGCCCAACAACAGCCACAACCTCAACAACAACAAGAACAACAGCAACAACAACAACAACAACATCAACCTGGTCCACAAGGACGTGGAATCATCACCCCAAACATGCCCGTTGAACTTCAACAAAGACTTTTGGATCTTCTTTCCGCCAAGGGAGGTACCGTCACCGAAATCCTGAACGAAAATGGCTCTCCCGCTGACTCCGCTTCCGTCCTTCAAGTTGCTGATGCCCTCGGAGACCCACAACTTCAAGGAGGTGAGAGAATCACTACTCGCCGTATCGTTGTTACTCGCCCAATTGAAACCGTTCAAGAAGTTGAGGTTCAAGAACCCGCTACCAAAATCCAACGTGTTGCTGTCAACCAACCAACCCTCTTCAAGACCGCTATCCCCGCCGTTGCTCGAGTTCCTGTCGCTGTCCCAGCTGTGAAGCACGTCGCTACCCCTGTTGTCAAGACCTACGCTCAACCAGCTTACGTTCAACCAGCTTACGCTCATTACGCCTCCCCCGCCGCCGCCTACGCTCACCCAGGCGCTTACTTGGCCCACTAAATATCCAACCTTTCTTTTTAAGAATACTAAGGGTGAAGGGTGAATACCATACAAGTGATTGCGTAAACCGTTTCCATATTTATGAAGGAAAGTGAACCAAATTATATTTTTTCATTGTTTCTTAGTTCATCCTGTGGTAACGAATAAATTATTTTATACGTAAATACTCACTTCGATTTTTTCCTTGCATCGCTGCGTCAGTTTTACCAATTATGCATTAATATTGTACTGTATTGACATTTCAATGACTAGCATGGTCCTCGTCATTTGTATTTTCCGGTCTTGGGGAATCAGAAACGCTTTGGCAAGTGAATATTACATCGTCAGGCTTGTGTTTTGTGCTCGCGGAAAAGGTTATTTGCACTTCCTTTTTCTTAGTATTAACTTGGTCGTGTCGTAGAAGTAGTCGTCTGCTCTCAGTTGTGCGAACGAGTAACAACACAAACCGTCGCTAGAGTGCGACCCCAGGCCGTACTGAAGTTTTTGCGATATGCTGCCTGACGGCTGGATTTTTCTAGTGTTATTTAATCCGAAAGAGTTGCAAATTGATATTTTAGAGACCAAACTTTAACAAAGCACACTTTTGTGGCATATAGATGGCGCAAGCCACTCTTTGTATATTAGGATAAAGTTCTTAAGAAAGTTTTCCGTTATCTCCATCTAATGTTTCATGTTAATTATCCAATTGTTCTACACATATCAAGGATAGATATCGTGAAGATGCAAAAACTTGCAAATGATTCGCGTATATGCCAATTATGGAGAACAGGTGATGATTTAAGCATACCTGTGCCGTGATAATTTTTAAACAATTTTTACGTTTGAGGTGCCCCCCCCCCTATTCCCTCGACAGCACAGCTGTTTACGTTCAGTGATTACTTTTTCTGCTATTCCCTATTCCCTCGACAGCACAGCTGTTTACGTTCAGTGATTACTTTTTCTGTTATCACAGTAGGCAGTCAGCGCAACCCTTTTCGTCATTTCTAGAACGTATAAACCTAAATTTTACATGTAACATTTTCATCTATACGTTCTATAAGTGCTATAAGTTCTATACGGGACATAAGTAAAAAGTTGCGCTAACTTCCTATTACATAAAGCTGCATTTCTGACTTCTGGCAGGTAAGAAACACTTGGAGGTTGCAGACAATTTGCCTTTAAATTTTACCAGTGTCAAACGCTAAAATGTTAAGATCTTAGCTCTCAGGATACAACATGACATCTATCCAGAAACTTGTAAGTCAACTGAATGAGTAATAAGTTTTAACTATTTAATTTTTATTCGATCAGGTCACGTACATGATAAAATAGCCTATGTGAATTTATTATAATATGTAATGTCTCCACATTTCTAATGGCACAATATCATCTTACTTACACATCCGAATATGTTGTTTTCTAATTTTTACGATTTACTACCCCCTTCTTTGGTTTTATTCCATTCTTTTTTCAGCTCATCTACGAACTTCTCTTTAAATTTCAAAGCTTTCTGTCCCGTTTCGCCCTCAGCCGCTGATTTCCCTCTCAGAAATACGTAGATGGTCCACTGAGCTGCGCGCCTGATTGGGTAAGAATTTGCCATCCGGTCGATCGTTTTTTCATTCAGAAAAAACCGCATTAGCAACCTAAGCACCATTATAGATGACGAAATTCTGCAACGCAGAAATAAAATTAATTTATGGGTAAACAATGAGTAACAAGTATAAACTGCCAAGCCTGCAAGTTGTAAAACCACTGGTACAGACTCACAGAACAAAAATTCGACTAACATTCAACGGATATTCTGTGATCGATAATCACACTTACTGGCGTCACTTCCAACTAAATTGTCTAGAATACTACAGCACGTCCCTGATTTTAAAACTGTAGGTCCTCTCACGTTCTTGCTACAAGATCTTCAGTCGTAAATACATTTACCGAGGTAAATCGTATTGTGCGGTTGTTTTCATTAGTTAGTATGACATTACGAATTATGAATCCCTTTCCTTAATTCAAAGGAAACAGCCCTTTAGCACGGTCTAACACTATTCAAGCAAAAATAAATGACTTTATTTATTATGTTAGTCGCATATTGTTATTGTTACTTGAGTTGGAGTGCAGTTAAAGTGTAAATGACTTAAATTTATGCGATTGACTTCACATACTTACCTGTTAAACTATTATCAGATTCCTTGATCTTCAAACCTAATTTCTTTTCTTTCTACAGATAATGTTACGGTACTAGTAATAAACCGCTCCGGTCCTTAACTGTACCTGTTAACTTAATTACAGATAAGAAATTTTGTTTCAACGTATATACATTTTTTCAGCTGATTTTGAATATCATTTTTATAAACAAGCGCGCCTTTTTTCACACCCATAGAATATAGAGCTCATCCTTTCGGATCATATAGTTGGCTTTAGCTGCATGAAAAAAGTCTGGAAATTCATTGTGATATATGATAAAGCTATTGTATTTATTTAAATTGAGTTGAGGTTGACTGACGTTGACAGCCAACTATATACAATAGTATTTAGCACTATATATAGGTGTAACAAAAAGGGTAGGGATTGTCCTATTGTCAGTTGTCAGCAAAGGGCATAGCCGGCTGGTTGAAGGAAGGTGTTATTATAGATTGTAGACGTGTCAGTATAAATAAATTAACTTGAAATAATATTAGGAATTTTCAGCCGCTTGTCTATATAGCATCAGCATAATCATTCCAAATTGATTCAAACTGGAAGAAATTGACAAAGTCAGCTGTATTGCAAGCTAATTATTTTTATATGCTTTGGTAGACACTCGTCGTGAATTGAGCTTGTATTATATCTGTCTGTTTGTAATACTTTGTAAACGTTGAAACAAAAAAAAACTGAAGTGAGCTTTAAAAGAATATAGGAATATAGGACAGTATTATTTAACAATAAAAGTGTGATAATGGAAGGAGATTCAAACCAAAGATTGACACGTAAAGTGGCGTTAATAACTGGGATAACTGGTCAGGTGAGATTCAAAACAACTATTTTCTTGTGTAATATTGTTTGATTGGGGGATTTAGTTTTGTGTTATTGTTTTCATGGCATGGTTAGGATTTGGTGTCTGTTGTGTCTTGTTTTTTGAGATTACATGGTGAATTGACGGTTTAATGTCTGGAATTTCGTAGGATGGATCTTACTTAGCGGAATTACTGCTGGAGAAAGGGTATCAAGTTCATGGCATTATTCGTCGTTCGAGTAGTTTTAATACTGGTCGTATAAGTCACCTTTACGCCGATCCGCAATCGCACAGGCAAGAGAATATGAAATTACATTATGGTGACATGACTGACAGTAGCTGCTTGGTGAGAATCATCGCTGAAGTTCGACCAACTGAAATTTACAATTTAGCTGCTCAAAGTCATGTTAAGGTGAGTTCATTTGCTGGAGGAGAACTTAGTAATTAGTAACTGTATGTACTGCTTGACACTGATTGTATAATTTTGATGAGGTGATGTATTACGAGACCTGTATGGCACCATATGTGTTTTATTTTTACACTAGGTTTCATTCGAGATGAGTGAGTACACAACGGAAGTGGATGGAGTCGGAACTCTCAGGATATTGGATGCTATTCGAACATGTGGTATGGACAAAGAGGTCCGTTTCTATCAAGCCAGTACTTCTGAATTGTATGGAAAAGTTCAAGAGGTTCCTCAGAAAGAAACGACCCCATTTTATCCTCGATCACCTTACGGTAACAACATTGGTAGTTTCTCTTGGAAGGAAACGAAATAAGCGTGTAATCAGGAAATTGCTAACATTTACTTACCGTGTGGACAATTTGTTTTTGTTTTACAGGCTGTGCAAAGTTATTTGCATACTGGATAGTAACTAATTATAGGGAAGCTTATGATATGTACGCCTGCAATGGGATTTTGTTTAATCATGAGAGCCCTCGTCGTGGAGAGAACTTTGTTACGCGCAAAATTACAAGATCTGTTGCAAAAATTGCATTAGGACAGTTGAAATATTTTGAACTTGGAAATTTGGATGCTAAGCGAGATTGGGGTCATGCAAAAGACTACGTAGAGGTAATTTTCAATTTCTATTGGTAGTAAGCCTAGGCCTTTTTTATGTAGAGATACCAGATAGTGGTTTTCCAGTTGTTGTATGCGTTTTTTGTCATTAATTTTGTAGCTGGAAGACTGGTCCAGAAAATATTTCGTCTAGTATTGTTTAGACGAACACATACTTGCCAAAAAAAAATTAATCCAGAAAATGTTTTATCTCGCAAGAAATTTTCTTGTTCAAATATTTTTCATCCAGAAATGTGTTTGTTCAGAAATATTTCATTCACAGAATTACTGGTCCACTGATATGTTTGTCCAAAGAAATTCCAGTCAGGAAAAATTTGAATGAACTCACGTTTTATCCCATGAGAAAATTCATCCGACAAACTTTCAATCCGAAAAAACAATTGAGAGCAGTTTTCTCCTATATTAACTCACCAGACCAAAAGAAATTGATAAAATACACACAAAATTATGACAGCGCGGTCAATTATACTTCAAATATTTCTTTTCCAGACAGAGAAAAATATATTGCATTTTGCATTCTAATTTTTATAACTAATATGTCAAACTAATGTTCAAATACACGTTACTAATTGTAAAACATAATTCAAAAACATCCTACCAATTAATATACCATTTTAAAATCATGATTTTGTCGATATTTATTTTGGTTCCGTTAAACTTAAGATAAGTTTAGCTTTTATTAAATTGGTTTAATAAATACATGAGGCTATTGCTGGCGGTTGATATTTGCGGTTGAAAGTTTGTTGGATGAATTTTTCAATGGTTTACAGTATAGTTGGTTCATTTCTAATTTAAATTTCGTGAAACAAAAAATTCTACGGATGAATATTTGTTAGCCGAATAATTCTACTAAATATACCTATATTTTTGAAAAAAAAATAGGATTGAAAATGTTTTGGACAAAAAAATATCGGGCTAAAATCTTTTTGCACAAAATATTTTGTGGATGAAAATAATAAGAAGAATACTGGACGAATTAACCTAGAATCTAGACCCCATTAATTTAGGATAATTTTGTAAAATTACCCCAGGCTATGTGGTTAATGCTTCAACAAGACGCACCAGAAGATTTTGTGATATCTACGGGACAAGTGCACAGTGTAAGGGAGTTCGTGGAGGAGGCATTCAAATGCATTGGCAAATCCATAGTTTGGGAGGGAGAAGGCCTGAATGAGGTTGGAAAAGAACAGGATACCCAAATTGTTCGAGTGAAAGTGAATCCTAAGTACCACCGTCCAACTGAAGTCGTAAGTTACATGTGGTATATGACACTGCTATTGTTGTTGTTGTTCATAAAATCTAATGACATCAAAAAAGTTTGTGTTTTATTAGCTTTGTTTTTTTTACCTTGGAAACACGTTTATATCAACAGGATTTCCTTCTGGGAGACTCGACAAAAGCAAAGGAAAAATTTGGCTGGCAACCCAAAATCGATTTCCTGGTATCTCAATCCATATATTCTACAAAAGAAATAATATTGCTCTAAGAAATTGAATTGGGTTAGAATACACTGATTTTAAACTCAATGTGTTTTTCAGAGTCTGGTGAAAGACATGATGGAGTCAGATCTAAACTTGATGCGACAAAACCCGAAAGCGTAGGCACTTCCCAAATTTCCAGTGGCCGATTCTGTACCGAGTTTGCGTTGAAACCTAGATCGGAAAACTTGCCTGCATAACATCATAACCGCTACCGTTATGTTATAGCTATCACTTTTGTTGTATTCTGTATTTTTATTAATAATTATTTATTTGGGGTATACTTTATAAATAAACTTGACCCTTTGCAATTTGCAAGGTTTTTTCGAGTCATTAAATTTGCATTACTTCAAGCTTTGAATGTCATAAAATCGGAATAAATATGATACCGAAGTAACCAAATATAAAGTACAGCATATTATAGCTTCGATTAGACCAACAAAACTACGTTTTCACAAAACTGCAAGTTCAGAATAGTCTGATGATGATTAAATTATTTTATTTTTCGAAAATTTTAAATTTTAATCAACTTATTCTTTAAAGAGCGTATTGATAATAACAAAGGTTGTCTCTTGTGTCTGAAATCTGAAATTGAATCTCAGATCTCAGCCGAAATTATTTCTGCCAGAGAGCCAACTGTGAGGATGAGGGATAGCGTAAGAATTTTATTATTGGAATAAAACAAACTGAAAGCAGAACTCAGCGCAGCGGGAGGAATCGCACTCATATCACATAACATACACAATTCGTTACTAGACGAAGACGAACCCGGATCCGACGATCCGAATAATGTCGGGTTGTCGGGATGAAGATGAAATATGTCTTACGTAATATGTAATGTTTGAAGAGTGGTCATAAACTGTGTTTAAAAGTGCGACAAATGGAGAATCCAGAATCTGGAGATGGTGTCACAAACATCGTTAATCCTCAGGATAAAAGACCCTCGGTAATCCGCCGTAAACGAACTCCCTGTTCCCTGACTGGAGCAATTTCCACAGCCAGCTGGATTTTTTTTCTCGTCGTGTATTCCATAGTTATAGGATACTGCTTAATGGTGCAGATGTACCAGGAACAAACGATTCTTACCTTACAGATACAACTTTCATCTCTCCAGGCAGCCCTAAATACATCGGCCATAATGTACGATCATCCGGATTTATGGACCTTACTAGATAGCAGAATTAACGATCGAATTGCAGAATCGTTTAGCGAAGTAAATGGGACAAGCTGTGCAGCCATAGCGCGAAATTGTGCTGTTGATTTTCTCAAATACGTTCCAACCTCTATTCTGTATTCCAGTATAGCAAAATGTGGGAAGTTTATTGGATTAGCTTAAGACTTTCACTATACTTATGATTAATCTCCGGTCGGAAGTGGAGCCTTGAAGACTATTTTATTTTCAAACAACGTACCTGCGTAAGTCATACCGGTTACCGGTTCAGTGTTTGGTTTAATAAGTTCAAGTGAAATGTCATTATATATCTATCTCTATGCGTGAAAATCACTCCATTTCCATTTGTAATAAAATGGAGGTTCACTACGATATACGCATTCGTGCCAACTGCTTTCCTACTTTTATTTTTATTTTATACTTAGATAAGATAAAACATTAAAGTATGTTTTAGAAGTAAAGTTAAAATTGCCAATAAAATACGTATTTATACCACATCTAGATATTAAATGAGCGGTGGAACATCATAGTCGTCAATGAACTCTTCCGTCCTAGACTTGGTATTTGCACAATTTCTGCTACTATGCTCCGTAGTTTCCTTATCCCTATAAAATATTTTTACAGACTTTAATTTTACATCGTGAGTCATTTTTATCCCTAACTGTTTACACAACTCATACTCACCCATCCCCTTTCCCTAGTACAGCAGAATGGCTTTCACTTTTCTGTCCTCCATCTCCAGTACTTTCTCCTTGGTCTTGAGGTACAATATTTCTCCAGTCAGGCAGGGGAGATTTAGAATTGCTGCAGTCGACCCTTTTGATAGATTTGTCGGTTGATTTTGACGTTATGCCCACAGCATTTTCAATGGTCCCATTTACATCTCTGGCGAATGAACCCGTTTTTCTTTCTTGTACCTGATGTAGCTAAACAAAAAGAAACTATGACTTTCGTGTAATGGAGATTTTGGAAATAAGGCCACATGGACAATAAAGGCCAACCAAAAAAAAGGCCACCCCAAAAAAAGCCGCTGCAAAAAAGGCCACCCCCAAAAAA
>JAQFXU010003651.1:0-15615 GCA_034693705.1 Spatulosminthurus flaviceps
TGAGAATAATACAGGAAAGGAATGTGATAGAAGTGGATGGATTTGTGATCGGTGTGTGTATGTTTGTTTGTGTGCTTTTGAAAGTGAGCTAGAGTTAAGAATAGGAGTATGTATTTTCAAAGAAATACGGTTATTTTGCAAGCTATACGCTCATGACGAATAGAGCTCCATGCGAATTTATTATGGAGTCCCATCTAAAATCTTATTTCCTCTCCAAAACAACCAACAATAAGTTAGAAATAATAGTTTTCTAAAAAAAACCTCCTTCCCACTAAAAGATACACTATAAAATCCTAGACCTGGATTTTAGCTCCATTCCAGGTGTGTCTCGGTGTATGTTGAAAGTTTGTGGAGAAGTTGAGTGAGAAAACTTGAGTAGTAGTGTGGTGGTAGAAAAACAAAGGAAGGAAAAGTTCCATTGAGAGAGTTTATACTATTTCTTAGCTCTGATGTGAGAATAGTGAGAATTTTCAAGTATGAGATGTAGCATTTGAGGATATATAAAAAAATATCCACACGCACATACACACGCATAGAAACACACATGAGAATGAGAGAGCTTCCCTCACAGTACCGTATCTCTCTGCACATGGTGAAGAAAAGACATGCCAAAAGGCAGTGATGCGTAGACCGCAGAGACTTTTTGGATGGAAGATTTCCTCTTGCGTCCTCATTCCCGAAAATATGAATGTGAAATAAAAGCTTAGTATAGGACCATTCTGTGGTAGTAGCAAAACTTATTACTATTACTTATATACAATATCACACACTGTCCTCATTTCTCTCCAACGTGCACACAATAATATTCAAGTTAATCTTTTTTTTCTCTCTCTACCTAGTCTTACTTGTACATCATCAAATTCATCTTCCTAAACGCATGCTTTTTTTATCATAGTACACGCACCTACAAAAATCTCTACGCAATCTCTACGCATAATATAACACTAATTGTAAGTTGAATGTGTACAAATGTGTGTGTGGATGAGTATACAATTTCCATATGTGATAATTTGTGCAAATATTACCGTAAATATATGTACACAAGTATTTATATCAAGTATTTAGCAAATAATTGGCCCCGTCATAATACAAACTAATGAAAAAAATACTTATTATTTGAACCACTTTCATGCTCTATGAATCACAGATATGATCTTATCTCCTAGTAAATAAAGTTCAAGAAAAAAAACTTTCACTTCTTTTTTTTCTCTCTCTCTCTCTCTCTCTCTCGTTTATTCTTTAAAATCTTTACAAGCTACAAGTCATGTTGTATTTATGCCCTGTATTAAAAAGCTGAGAAGCTTCTCCAGAATGTCTTTATTTTGATAAAAGTATCTTTTTACATAAATAATCCATCCCAAAGAGTTGTTTAGCCCTGAAAATTACCTTTACTTTGAGAAAAGTGCTTGAAAGAGTCAAAAGAAAAATAATTGAAGATGCACGCGTGTTCCAAATGGCTATATTAAAATATAGGGCCTAGTAAAAAAAGGGTGATGAAACAAAAACCAATGAGGTTTATAAAAGCGGATGGGCTTGGTTGGTGATACGAGCCTCGTATTACGAGCTTTGATTTTTTTTTACCCATAATTTATTCTTAGCTCAAAACTCATGTAAAGGAGGTGCATTTATAGAGTCAGAGATCCTTTTGGTTTGGGATGGGAGATAAATTGATCAATTAATTTCTAAGTAAGGAATGTTAAGGAAATTTATATGAAAATTGTATGCGTGTATGTGTGTGTCTGTGTGTTAGTATAATTAAATGCTTTTCTTTGACTCCTACTAACTTCTTACAGGGAGAGTTCAAGCTTGAAATGGTTTCGGAGCCAGGGAGATCCCACTATGAAGTTTACGTACATATTCCTTGGAAATGGAGAGTATGCGCTATTGTAAATAATTTCATATGTAAGTAGAGTGGTAGAAGGTTAAGATTGAATTTTGACTTGGATCAAATAAGGTTTATGCATAAAGTAGAAAGAGAGAGAGGCAAAGTTTGGGAGAATGTAGTGCTCTGCTGTGTAGCAGAAGAGAGCGGAGAGGAGCACTCATTTAAATTCAACAACACTGGTTGACGACGAAATGCAAGTGTGGAGAGAGCATAACTAGACTAGACTTTAGCACGGATGAACACACAGAATCCTGTATACATAATGAATAAAGTCTTTTTGACGTGAAATTCTCAGTGGAGTCTCAGCTCCTTGGAAAAAGAATGTTTGTGGTGCATGTACGTATGAATTCATATGGGTATACATATGTATCTACAAATATATCTAGAAATACTTACACACATAAGTTTATCAATGTATGGGCTTCTGCTTGTTTAGTGTATGTAGAGGTTTTGTAGTTTGTAGTAGTAGTAGTAGTAGCATTAATATTACTATGTGTGTTCTTGCTCGTTGTGTGTGTGTGTGTGTGTGTAGTTTCGTGAGTAGCTGGACTCTTGTATTATGATTTACAAGAGAAGGAACATTCACTACTACACTACACTTGACGTGTTAAAGTTGTGGTGTGTACATATGTGAAATACATAGGTGGATGGATGGAGGAGGCTTCTCCTTTTATATTACTATGGGATTTTATGTAAGCACATTTGTAAGGGCAGAGCTATGTGCTCTGTTGCTCCGACGTTGTTTCTCG
Organism: Spatulosminthurus flaviceps; assembly: GCA_034693705.1. NCBI lineage: Eukaryota > Metazoa > Arthropoda > Collembola > Symphypleona > Sminthuridae > Spatulosminthurus > Spatulosminthurus flaviceps. Next base: position 2,635 of record JAQFXU010003651.1, read on the forward strand.
TGTACTGTTACTCTGGTTGTGCCTTAGTTCAACGGCAGTTCTGAGCTCTGTTCTGAGACTATTTTTCTGACTGAGTAGGATGTAGTCTAGGAGTGATGTTGACAGTGCCTGGCAATATATTTTCTATGCTTGCTTTACTCCTGGGCTAGAGCATGGGCTGGGGTTCGTGTATGTGTTTGTATGAGAGTGCGTTTGTTTCGCCATGCTGAATGGAGATGAATTGAACTCTAAGACAAGTCATATTAGTTGAATAAGGCCCATAAAGGAGTAAGGAGTAAATACCATGGAGAGAATATGAGTCGTGGTCGGGGCAGGTTGGTTTAAATCTCAAGATAAGCTTCGTGGCTTAGACGGAAAATTGATTGATGCAAAGTATGCACGAGCTATGTAATTTCTTTATAGATATATTTTATTTTAGGTTTATAGTATTTATATATTTAAAATTTTAAATGAGTAGTTAAATATTCCAATACTGCCCAATCCCCCTATAGTTGTTCCGTTCAAACCCCCCTTTTCCCTTTTATCCTCTCTCGTCATAAAATAACTCGTGAGATGTGTTGGTTCAAGTGGTGCCGTGTCACCGGACGCTCGCACAAGGTTGTCCTGATTACCTCTGCACACTACTGCACTCAGCAGAGACACACTTACTGTATACTAATTTCTCTCAATAGTATACTGACCACTGTAGTAAATTAGCATGAATATTATGCACACACATGCATACAATTCAGAAACCACGTGGTAAAATAACATGTAAATTACTATGGTTGTAAATACAATGCTATACTTTCTCATTCAGTTCCATTCAGAAATAGTATTGCATACAATTACTATACTATCCTAGTAGAACCACTCTACTATGCATAGTGAACCTTTTGGTGAAGACACAGTTTCTTGCAATTAGGTAATCCATTCCGTTGTCCTTCCTTAATTCACCTTCTTTCCTTATATCTACGTTTACCGTATACAAGGCTGATGTTATTCCTTCTAAGTAAGTAGAAACGTGCTATAAGGAACTTGAACTAGCCAGACTGAAATGCTGAATATGTATAGATAGATACTATGATACTCAACGTAGGGTTTGAATTTAAAGGTGGCTGGTTGCCTAATAATTGTAGGTCGTAGGAATACATAGGAAGGTCTAAAGTAAGAAGTAAGGGTAAGGTTGTTCTGGTTACTTTTCTTGGGGATTTACAACCACAAGTCTCGCCACATTACTACTTGTTTCCAGCAACAGCAGCTGAAACATTTAGAATCTCCCTAACTTATTACATGTGTAACTTGTCTATGCATACTAGACCCAGCGACTTGTACATACAAAATGGATGTCAACATTTAATTTACACAGAATAGAACTTTAACATATTAAAGTACAAACGGATTTTCCAAGCTCCTTCCTTTAAATATCATTTAAAAAACTCTAGCTATAGTTACTTGGATAGTAGGAAAAATTGAGAGACTTGGACGGCAGTTTTAAAAATGTATATGTTAAATGGGGGGCTTTGTGTTAACAAGTTATATCCATGTATTATTGTATTGTATACAGCTCATATTTTAAGCCAAGCCCCTCCAAACTTCTTGTGCAAGAATTCAACGGCCAAGTTTCCTATTGACATTAAGTACGCATACTTACGGAGTGAGGCAATAAATGTTCAAGTCTCGTATGCAGAAACGTACTATACATTGAAAGTTATGTAGGCTCATGCGTTAAATTACATATAGTAAATGTGATGTACGCAAGGATAGCGTAGTACTTTGAAGAAGTACACTATTGCCTAAATTGTAAGGAAATAGAGGTTTTTCTGTAAGTAATAGTTTACGTGTAAATTTCATATTTGAATATACATCAACGCTCAAGAAATATCAGGATAATGGGGAGAGATAGAGACAAGAGAGAGAGAGAGAGAGTTTGAGAGGAAACAATGATTGATCGCAATTTACCTTGAAACGCATGTGAGCAAATTAAATGGCACACGTTCCATCGTAAGCATATGTGATGGATCATACAGGGTCCTTCGAGATCAGATTGGGTGAGAGGGAAAAAGTAACTCTAGAGAGGAATTGAGAGTTGGAAGTCAAAGAGAGAAAAAAGTGAATTTCCAGAGAAAAAGGACAACTCCTTCATATATTGAGACTTTTACTGTATAAAAGAACTATATAGAGTGGAGACAGAGAGAGAGAGAGAGAGAAAGAAATAATGCTGGTGAAGGGAGAGAGAGAGATATTTGGGAAAATCGATTTATTGGCAAGACAAGGAAGGAACACCCATAATATGCCAGCTTGATGCCTTTGTTTCCCATAACAATTCCGCCTTTCACCCCTCCTTTTGATGCTCATGGCTGATGTTCAACTTGTCTTCGTGAGCAAAACACGTTGGATTGGGTATAAGGATGTATGGATGTGCTCTCTCATGCATCCATCGTCTAAAGTTTCACTTGTGCCTTTTTACTTGACTCTGCAGTCAGTTTATCCTTCCTTACATACAGTAAAAATATAAGGAGTCCCTAATGCCTATGTATTTACATGCTCTCCTATATCTACTACACTACCCCAGCTAAAGTTTAAGAACTTCCACACACACCGACATCTCATTTTTTATCTACCTTTGAGCACCTAAGTACTTGTCCACGCAATTCAAAGTCAACCTCCTAGTTTTTGCTCCAACTGAGGTTTTCTTTTTTCCCCTGCTCTTTTCTCCCCCCTCTCCTTTTTTTTTATCCAACGACGAGGAAAAATAAACTTTTGCAAATATTAAGCTCTTGATCAACAGATTAGGCAAATCTCTATTTACTTATCAGTGTCAATCGTGAAGGAGAGGGGAGATTTTCACGGGATTATTATCTCTCACAAAATTTAATGCTCTACTCCGGAACAGAAAACAGAGCAGATCATTGTCAATTTTGTGAAGGCATCCCAGGAATTGCTACCTCTTATAATGCTACACTTATAGCTCAAAATTTTTATATTCCTCTTGTATTCTCAACATAGAGAGAAAGAAATTGTTACAAATTCGTGAGGAAATTATCAGATATAAATTTCCATCCACTTGTTACATGATAAAAGTTTTTTTACTCTACGGAAATTTTTGTGAGTGGAAAAATAGAACAGCAAATTCTAGGTTTTTAACTTCATTGGCCAGAGAGGATTTTATTGGAAGGTAAGTGCGTGGAGGGTTTTGCATGGGAAATTGATGATAATGTGAATAATGGGATAGATTGACGAGGTTTATCGTACCTATACGTAACATTAATGACTGACTATACACACAACAACACTCCTCTCGTCAAGGTATTATATATTAGTGGGAATTTTGAGCATGGGCATGGGTTCATGTTTACGGGTTATAGTTTGGATGGTTTCTATTCTATAGTGACTGGGTTTGTATAAAGGAACCATAAATGTATGGAAGAAACTAGGGGAAATGTCATTGTCAAACTTGTCAGCTGATTGTCTGAATGTGTGAAGGTTTTGGGAGCGTAATCGTGAGATTTCACCGTGTGTGCTTATAAATTTGGCAACAGCATGTCAACGTGCCGCATAAGTGATTGCTATCTGTGTGTGTGTATGGTTTGTGTTTTTATTTTCTACCTTATAATGTACACACTATACACAGCTACGTCCACATACTACAGCCACTAGTGTATGTAAACTGGTGCTTTAAGTCATTTTACTTTTGCTACTGCGGCTGCTGCTGTGGCTATTCCTTTTTTTCCCATATATTTTTTATATGACCAAAATCTATTAACATATTAACTTGTAAGGATGTGAATTTTCATGTTAAAATTTCCTTGTCTTGTATAGACTGTCAATATGAACGAGGATTATTTTGCTCATACGGTGTAGACGATTTTTATCAATGCAAGCCCTAGGTTTTTTAATCATTTTCTTACATAATCAATTATGTATAGTAAAAATGTGTGTATTTGTTCAAAATGAGGATGTGCTGAAAAATTATTAATACTGTTGTTTCGCCGAATATAAATGTAATCAGAAATTTTATTATTTTTGTATAAATGAAATTACTAAGAATTGTCATGGTCATAATTAGAAACAATGATAGCAGAGTATTTTAAAAAAACACTAATAATAATTAGTAAAGTAGTTCTTCCTAGCTCAATGAGTCAACAACTTACTCTTAGAAATTGCTCAGTAAAAATTATTGTTTCGTTAACATCATTCCTGAGTCCATACTACTCTACGTCATTTCCTCCCGAGTTCCAATTCATATAGCTTTTTTTTTACCTAAGCCGAGCCTGAGTAAGGGTGCTTGTTCCATGCAAAAATAAAGAGTAGGTTTGAGCTTGGTCAAAATAACATGCTCTTCTATTTTTTACAAGAACGTTCCCTATCATCTCGAATGTTTGTGAATATAATGGTTGGCTATACTGTAAAACGAACATATAGCATGCGACTGTATAGAGAAAAGGCTGACAACGTATTATTTTATACGTATGGAACGATCAATTTATTCCACACTGCGTGTATTCTTTACAAGAGGCATAATTCAGAGTATCGTCGTCAGGGGAAAACATTGCAAATGGTAAATTAATAGTGATTCTTTTTTTTCAGAGTCTGCAACAATCTCTGATGTACAGGAGAGAATATAGCGTACAGATTCATACGACTCTGAATTAGTATTCAAGTTTGGAGAAGATCTCCCAAGGATTTTTTCTACATTGCATTGCTATATAGTCCACATAGTCAGAGCAGTAGTAGTATAACATAGGAGTATATAATGTTGACACGGTTTTGAAAGGAGCCATGATTGAGGTGATGGTGAGGAACATATAATGCTACTGAGTCAATTGACAATGAGTCACGTATGTACTCAATATTTAAAAGCCTATGGGAGAATAGGAGGAGGGAAAAAAAGAGAATTCCTTTATAATCATGTCTCTTGATTTTTCCCTTCCAAAGTTCGATTTCACAAAAATCCTGTCGACGGGAGAACATTATATTGGAGGGAGGGTAATTTTTTATACTTTTTATTATAGCATTGCATTTGAATAGTAAAAAGGAGAATATAGTTTGGTAATGGATTTATATAGTAAATTCAACTTTAAGTACATTGACTCACTTGTCATTTGTCACTATGAAGCTTGAGCACCGAAGTATTTACAATTCCTAACTGATATCAATGTTTGATCAATGACACTTTTATTTTTTATCAGCTTGTTATTCCTACCACAGACATATTAAAGTAATTCTTTCCTTTGATTCTTTCTGATATTTCCTTTACTATTCTCAATAAAACTCTACTCGTACTATTACGGTTCCAAGGGAGAGAAAGGATTTTTCTTTAGTGATAAAAGTTCATACGCTCTCAAACTTATTACTATACAGCTTATTTATGTAAATGAAAGGGAGTGTAAATTAAATTGTAATGAATCATAAATTATTTAAAATGGGAGGCCAATATTGCATGAATATAGGTTTTGACATTCTGTACAGTCCAATCCAGTTAATTTCATTGTGAATTAATCAGCACTTCACCTATGATTTTACAGTGACGCTTTCCCCTCCAGCTCTTCAGTGGAAATGGCAATTTGAATTGGTACCCTCCTTTTTTCTAAGCTGACTGTCTGGGCCTATCTGTAGAATGAATGAACAAAATTGCACAAATCCATCCTTTCTTCCTCATGTAATTATTGCTATTGTCTAGCAGCACGCATATGATTAAATATTTAAATTTCCTTTAAATTTTCTTTTAAAGAAGTACTTGAAAATGTTTTTTAGCATTGACTTTTAATGTCTACTAAACTCCATTTTTTTAGTATTTATGTGGTACTAAAAATTGACCTTGAAAATTTACTAAAATTGTTTGAACAATAAAAAGGATTTCATGTTGAAAAAACCATGGATTTCCAAAATTCCATCGACTTTTTTCCTTTTTTTTGTTTTTCGTATTTTCCCTTGTTTGAGGATAAATGGATGTAAATTTTTATTGTAGGAATAAATACATATAGATTTCTATGAATAGTACGTACATGCAGTGAGAAAGGGAAAAGTCGTTTGAGTTCAAGTTTAAAATATTCATCTGTTCAGTAGTCATGGGTATCTCCTCGGTAAATTCATAAAGTATGTACTTACATGAGAGTAGTGCCCTACGTATTTAAAGGCACTACCTGCTTGTAATTTATTAATCGACTGATTCTCAAATGGATTTAAATAGCCTGAATGAATGAGGGAGCTGGCTGTGAGCTTGCATTTTATGAGGATTTTTCCAATCGCTTGTCTACCGCAATTGCTTATATGTAGTTGATATGCCTCCACGGTTGGAATGGAAAGGCTTCACGGATATTTATAATCAACTCTTATATATCACTTTACTACTTTGCCAGCATGTGATATTCCATCAAGTGTATCAACACATAAATATTATAAGCTCTTTCCAATAGTCCTGTACAACTTGTAGCTATACACTGAAAACATACACATTCTTCCTACGCCTAGTTACTCACGTGCATATACACAGAGCTGTAGCTCCATATAATTACAATACAAAATTACACCAAATGCAAATGTAGTAGCTCCCAATGGCAAGCCATGCATCCTGTCACATTAGAACACCGCTCAAGTCCAACCACAGAAAATGTTGAATGGCAGCTTAAGTATTATATTGCACCAATTGTCCTACAATATTCTTTCGGCATAAGTAATTACAAATATACTTCCATACTTATAATACTGTACATGAATTTATATGTAGCAGCATATACAAGCCTCCTACTAATGTTAAAGGGATGTGTAACGACAAACCACACAATTTCTAAACTTATACATTATTATTACTTATTTCACACATGGTAAACGTACTATGTATTTCCATTAGACTTTCCTTGTGTTCACATCGCCAATAAAACTAACACTCGAGTAAAATCCCCTGTATACCAATGTAATATGGGAATAGTTACCACGATAAAATGATAACTGTTCCTTACAATGTATGTTTTCCTCTACCAAGCCTTCACACAATGTATGTAATGCTGTAGGTATAGCAAGAAGAGCAAAACTACCTTGCCAATTCCACTCACTCCCAGCAAAATGAGCACTTTGTCATATTTTTCCAAATCCTTTGTTTTCATTACAGTATGACTAACTCCTATCAAAACTATTTACTTGAATCTGATACACCACACTACCACACACAGCTAGAGAAGAAGAGAGTCAAGGAAGCAAAACCAGAAACTACAACAAGTTACTCTGTCTAAGGTTACAATATTATACAGATATAAAAATAATAATCAGCCAAGGTACGTATAGGATATTAAAACAAATGAGCAAAGAACTAGGTAATTTACTACAGGATACCAGTTCCTATCCTATTTTAATGAATCCATCCTTACTACCTACGTACGTCGTATATCACCACATGTATAACCCCACAAACCATTTTTATTGCCAGTAAAGACAACAATTATTAAAGGGAGTTAGGCCGATGAAAGTGCTATAAAATTCAATTATTATTGACCTGCTCTTACATTTCCATAGAGCCAGTACATACATTGCTTATGTAGTTAAAAGCAAACATGGAAATGTAAAAGTATTGCCCATTGACTCTGAATAATTAACAATTCCATCATACATCACATATACATATGTTACACGAGGATTCTACGCCATTATGCATAATATGTTCCAAATTGACGATTCCTTTCAAACTAAAAGGGTTTAAACAATTATTGACCTACTACAAAAACCTATGGTATTTTCTCATACAGATTCTTTTCCATTACAGCTTTGCCCATACTTTTCCAATACAGAAAATAGATTTGTAAATATTGCCATGTATACTCATAAATGTAAATATACTCCATGTGCAAAAACGTAAAAAATATTTTCCCTTCAAGCATGGACACGTATTTGGAATTACGCCATAAGCAAATAAGGAACAGCGCGACAGTTGAGGAAATCAAGTTGAAATATTTTAATGGGGAAAATAGGATATTAATGTAAAATTTCCGCCAAAAGGGGAAACTTATGTAAACTCACTCAAGAAATCCATGAATGAGTAGTGCATACAAGCTGGATAAAAAAACGTAGGAAAGAAGAGGAAGTTAAAAAATTGATTCTTTGAAGCCATTATCATAAATCAGAGAGTCATTCCTGGTAAATCCAATTACTCAAGGATTTCAAGCCAAAAGGAGTGTATAAAATATCTGGGTTCTTTTAAGAGTTAGTTATGGAATTAAGTAACATGAAACCCTGATTAGTTAGGGGTAGTAAAAACCTACAGGGAAAATTATCTATGTAGCTCTCTGGAATGACTGTAAAGGAAAGGGACCGCGGGTGAGAAAATAAATTCACTTCTTTAGGAATAAAAGCGACGAGGCAATGAAATCGTCTCGAATAAGTAGTCAGTATTCATGCTCTCCGAATGGCCTTTTAAGTAAATTGTCTCGGTCTCCTCCAGTGCCCTTATGTACACATGCCTCAATCCTACTTGAAGAGGCCTCATCTTAAATAAACTACCATCCCTATAACCAAATCCTATAGGCACGTACATATAAAGTTCCGTCGTGTTTCCGAGGACTGACAAGTTCTCTCTCTCTCTGTGTAGATATTTCTAGCCATGTATATTTTGTATAAACATAAGTACGTGTATGTGTGTCTGTGTGTGTTTGTGTATTGAAACTACAGCCAGTGAGATGCAGAGCGACCACCCCACTCAAGTCAATATGTAACTACCACAGGATTGTATACCACGTCCGGACAAACTCAGCTCATGGTGTAAACCAACAATAATAAAAGTAAAGGCGACGTATACACATAATGGTCTAGGTTTGAGGAAAGACAAGTACTCGAGATACTTGCAAAAGGTGCCAGTGTGGTAAAGTTTAGTTGACTCTTTGAGCGATATTTATCCATTGGTAAAACAAAAAGTTTGTCCTGGAAATTGTCAAGGCATTTGCTTTCCTCCAATCCTTTTCCCCCTTCATGTGTACATACTTATACATAATTATATACGCAGGTCCTAAGGATTCCTATGGAGGTGAGAGCCTCCTAACACCAGTACTACTTTTATAGGGAATAAATACGGGACCTTTAACATTCCTCCAACTTCCCAATGTATACTCAACTAGTGAATTCTACGTAGGCTTTGAACAGTAAAAGTGTCTACATATATTTCTACATATACATCATAATATACGTTATATATGCGTGTCTAGAGCCAAGCAAAAGGTAGTGGTAGGAAAAGAGTGTAGAACTCTGGTGAAGTATGTACTTTTCTATGTGAGAGCGACAGAATATTAAAGGACGCTTAGAGCAACAGAGTCAGACTGTGTAACACAGCATAAAGCCTTCGCCTGTACAATATGTGTGCTCATGAGCAAGAATAACAAGCGAATAGGATGGTTGTTAGAGGTTGGAGGAACGCGTGGAAAAAGCTGGAGAATTGGTAAGGGAAGTGAAGGAAAGATAAGGCAAATGGATTTAGATTGGATTGCATCGGATGAAAATGCATTCCTTTATCCATATGCACATGCCAGGCTGGGCCAGTGCTTTGCTCCTGGCTTGAAAAACACACAGCTCACGCAGTCCTCTTTACAAGTAGTAGATATAAGTCTTTAATAGAACTTGCTACAGTCCTTTAGAAACGATTGAGTAGAGAGAGAGAGAGAGAGAGAGAGAGAGAGAGAGAGAGAGAGAAGTCTTCCAATTCACCAACTCCTATATGCGATGCCTTCAACGCAACAAAACTTTTGGATTTTGCCATGCTCTCAGTCTCTGGTCTCTCTGTCAGTAGTGGAAGCTCTCTCTCTAGAAATAGCATGGGTTTGTGTGGTGGCTGGTTCCTACATAGGATTTATATGGTAGAGAGCATATATAGTGATTAGGGTGAGGAGGAGAGAGAGATATATAGTGAGACAATCAGCACAAGGTCGGGAATTTAGGTGGTACCGTAAGGTTTTACCAAAAGAGAAGCTCTTTATTTTTATTCCCTATATTTTTAACTCCCCGACTATTTTTCTCTTCAGAGGAACAAATTGGGCGCGTTAGTGGAATTTCCACTACTATTACGAGCAAATCCTCCACTTAAAAACCAAGCATTACCTCTTTATTACTAACTTCACAATCCAAGCTATCATCTCCAAATCATTGATAATCTTCCACACTATAATTTTCTTATTTGCTCTTTCACTTATATGATCCTCCATTGAAATGCTGGTATGAGAAAAAGTACTCACTGTCTCTTCGATTATACATATAGCTTCATATTACAAATTATACAGCTTTTGATGTCAACTTGACAAGCATTAATTTATTGTGCTTAAAATAATTATTAGTATGCTTTTCACAACTATAGCTACTACTACTTTTCAAGGTGAGTAAAAATGTAACAATTTTTTTTCTCACTGGGAGGTACTTTTTTCATACTTTGTATTATAAAGGAATTATAATGTTTTTATTAGTATTGAGTATGTATAGTACTACTGTTTTCATGTATGTTCTCAAAGGGGATTTGGAGTGGATTTTTCTATGTAATGGAATCATGGGTTTTATCATGGACAAATAATATATGCTTGACATTACACTAGAAGTGCGTGGGTGTATTTAAATTCATTGTAGTATACATTAGCTGTAGATGACAGAGAGCGTGATGCATTGGCAGAGAGATAAACAAAACGAGTAGGTATTTGAAGCTGGAAATTCCTTCCATGCAGGATATGCTTTATGTACCTTTTACATAGATATGTAGGGACAGACAGAGAGGGAAATACATGGAAACTTGCATAAATCCCATACATATGGTCCCCACAGTAAGGATTTGGTAATCCCTATGCCTTGACGAAATGGAGCTTGAAATGAAATTATATTTCCAGTGTGGTGTACTTAAACGGAGCTTAAGGCCTCAAATTGCTATGTATCAACATGGAAGAGGAGGTGGAGGAAGGGAGATAGTGAGCAAGTGAGTTAGAGAGAGAGAGAGAAAACTCAAGTAAGAACATCACGTGGTAACAAACTCACCGTTGAAATCATGCTCGCTTAAAACAGTCAATTACTCTAAGTGCTTGTTTGTGTTCATCTTTTTTCCTAATGATTTACTCTTATACATACGTATATACATATGCCGAGACAAAAAGAATCTTCTCAACTTTTTCAACACTTTAGGGAAGAGAGAGAGAGAAATAAAGTCTTTTGTCATAGTTTCTCTTCTAGGATTCTCGCCTTCGCTTTGCTTCTCCCATGGTGACAATTTTCAACTACCTCTCTTACCGTCTACTACGTCCTACACTGACCCTTTTATATACTTCCACCGTTTATTTCTTTTTAGGGCAGAAAACACCATTATTGGTAAATGCAGCTGTAAAAGCCAATGTTTGTATGAAGGGATTTGAAATAAGTGCCAGTAAGGTTTAGCATTAAGAGAATTTATGCAGTAATTTCCGAGTCCCTTCTTATGGGGAATAGTAACACATGGGAAAAAAGTGCAAAAAGATCCATTGAACATGGAATTTTTTAATGTATGTATCCTGTAAGCATATGGGTGGATTATTGGAAGATTCACATAAAGTAACAATTTGTACAAGTGAATTAGGATTTAATGCTGTGTTACCAAATGGTAGAAGTTGGGTTTGACAGAAATGCCGATCTAGATAAAAAAAAAGTATAGGGAACAAGGAATGTTTTATCCTTGGTACTTTTTCAAGCTTATGCATTATAGGGGAAACCTTATAGTAAGAAAAAGTCTAACTTCTTTTTTTTTTGGTGTGCAGGAGTAAAAGTAAACTGTGGAAAAAGTAGTTCTTTGGTGAGAAACCAAGTTGTTCACTTTCAGGGAAGATGCTCCCTCGTTCACTCTCTCTCTCTGTGGTGGATGAGAGGAACAAGAAGAGGAAGAAGAAGGAGAGGTAGAAGGCGGAGGAGAGAAGGAAAGATGCTGGATGTGAGTGGGGAAACCGGAGCTTGAAGTGAACCTCATATTTTACCCGTTTCACCATATCGATCTTTATCACTTCCGTTGACTCCCAATGATCAACTTAATCTTCCCTCAGCTGATCTTCGCTCCGTCGTTTTCTTGTCAAGGAGATACTTAAGATATACTTGTAGGTTTTCCAACTTCTCTCCAAATATTTTCCCCGGCCTTACTATTAAATGCATTGAGCCATATGCGAATCATTCTTGTCCATAAGTTACAGTTAGTCAAGAGATTTACGTCCACATTTGTTTTCTCACAAGCCAATTTTTTTTCTCACACGGACAAAAAAACTTTTTCAAGTTTCTCCTTCAAAACTAATTTTTATCATTCCTATGCCTGTCTGTACTTTAAAGTTGACCAAATTTTGTTTAAAAAATATTGAAGAATTTAAAAAATATATTTTCAATTTAGAAAATACTCAAAAATCTCTGTAAGGTTCAGTTTGGCCATGAAAAAGTATGGATAAAATTTTTAGCAGAAGAAATATAATTTTTTATATAATTTCCATTACGGATTTCCTAGAAAAATTCAATGGAGATTTGCCATGTAATTTTGTAACCGATGGTTCCTAGGATTTGCATTTAAAGAGCATAGGGAAATAGCTATTAGGAGGTATTTTTTCCAACAGACAGCAACTGTTATTAAAGGAGATGATTGTATAGTTTTTATATGAAAAATTTTTCTATGGGAATTTCCAGTCAAAGCAAGCTTATGTAAAAGTGGATAAATGTGTGTGTGTGTGTACATATATGTATATCTACATACGAGCTTTAGTATGTATAGGGAAGAAAGTAGTACAAAGGAAAGAAAAAGTTTCCTCGCTTCTGCCACATTGTAGAAAAAAGATAATGCTTATTTGAACAAGTAGTAAGAGAGAAGGAATTTCATTTATCTTCTCCAGCAACAAACTGGCTCTCCTCTCATGTATAGCTATGAACCATAAGAGAGGAAGAACCAAGAGAATTTTCATTCATGGCTTGATGAGCAGAAAACAGTCGCCTTGGAAGCAAATAGGGAATACTAAGGCTTTTTGTCATATAACATTTCTTGCCATTCAA
>JAQFXU010003652.1:0-15613 GCA_034693705.1 Spatulosminthurus flaviceps
ATGCGAAAAGACCTTCATTGAACACGATGTGAAATTGCATTCATTACTTAATAAATGGAAAGTGTGAAATAATATTATACTTGTTGCTGTATCAAAAGTGTTGCCCTAGCCTATAGTCATTGTCTTCGTTGACAGCGACTAGAATAAGAATACATAATCGAATTCACTGATACGAGGGCTTCCAAATGGTTTTTTTCTGCTTCACTTATTGACTACTCACAATTCTGCTACCATGAAAGAGCTATTACTATTGAAAGAAGTCCACCACGCACAAAATTCTTACACAAATTCGCATATTTAAGAAGGTCATGAAACACTTAAGTGCGAACTAATTTTCAGTAGCCGCATGTTTATCTGGCTTTGACTGCGGGAGGAGAGAAATGTGGAAACTGAAAGACTAATGTTAATTGTGATATTGTAGCGCAGTGCAATGGGTGGTTAGGTGTAAGGAAAGTTATAGTAGCAGAAGGATCTTGTAAGGGAGCCCCATCCTATGGTTGTAGGGTAAATGGGAAATTTAATTGGTGTATAAGATAGCCAACTGAAATTGAGACATGAAAGATTTAATGTTGGTAAATCGTGAAGATACTGCTGTTACTTTAACAAGGGCTGAGAAAAGTGGTACACTAAAGGAGTGGTACAATGGCAGTGTACTACCGAGAGTTGGTGGTACTGTAAACGTAATTTCCCGTTGCTTGTACCAACACTCCAATGATTGTTGGTAAGTGGTACAAACAAACGTTTCCTCGTGCGTACCGCAGTAACTAAACAATAGCCTTACTCTAAATAATTCTTATATAAATTCTACATTTAAAATTCTTTCCAACTTTTCCCTCATCGCAAATTAAAATTACTCAAAATAAACCATAATAATTTTCAACCAAAAAATTCGTTTCAAAAACATTTTATTCAAAATTTATCCCTCCGAATAGTCCTAATAATGCCTAAATTGAAGTGGCAGAGCGTCTGGCATGACACAAATGCTGCTAATTCTCATTCAGAGCAGAAACTGGAATAAATATACATCTCGTACAAGGTTTTGCAAAATTGTTTTTTAATTCATTTTCATTGTTTCAGCATTGTGGATATATTTTACAATGATAAATATTTTGCAAAATTATTTCTCCTTCCAAAATAATATGGTGAAAGCGTCCCTGATATGCATACATTTGAAATATATATAGAATTGAAAATGATTGGTAAAACTGTTTCGTCGGCTAAAATGCAAAAACAGCAAAAATACAGCAAAAATTCATCTAACACTGTTGACAAAAAGCCGACGATATTGGATAAGTAAATGTTACAAGAAAGTTGGTTAACGTTTAACTGTGATAACACGTCTGGATAAATACCCTATTCGCTCTCATTATCAGTACATACATTCTTGTTTGATTCTATTAATTACTTTTTATCATGTTCTCTCTCCTTTTCTGGTACACTTACGTAAGTGTACGGTGTGTGATGCTGTACAGCTCTGCTCCATGATCGCAAAAACCCAATAGCATATGGAGCTAAAAAGCTAGTTTATTCTGAATTTATCATGAGTGCTATTTTATTCACTGTTCTGTTCAGTGACAGTAATGCATTACGCATTATTTCGAGTATTTAATGGATTTGGATTAATTAGCACTAGAGTATTTAAGTTGAAGGATCATAATGTTTGTATTTAATGCATCGTATTATGAAGACAGGAATTGTGTAATCACAATTATATTTACTCATATATGACAACCTTAATACTTTTAATCAGCTCTGGCTAAAAGTGATGGATAGGTATGCGATAAAAGCAAAAACATCAATTTGTCAATGTTTTGTTTTTTTCTCAATAATTACTACTGACATTTCAAGCCTTTGCCTTGTGGATATAGACGTGGATTTTTGATTCAGTCCTCAAATGTCCCATGCAAAACAGTTACGGAGTTTCGTATGTTCGGATGCACTCAAGCTTCTCAGAATAACACTGAAACTTTCGAAGCAACAAATAAGTGTGTTTTTTATAAACCATGATCGTAAACTGCTAAAAATAATTGAAGCTGACAGTTCCCTCTAAAATGCAACTAATTATGTAATAAACATATCACTCCGTGAAAATTAAGGGCATTCGCATAGGGTGGCGATAGCTTCGGAAGTCGTCACTTCCTATTACTTATTTCCCCACGAACTTTCCACACGGAGCTATTTTACGTCAACGTAATATATGTGTGGCTAGTTTTGTCAAAAGAATCTTAGAATTTTAAAGATTACATTTAACGCCGTTGTCATTGAGTCGTGATGTCATTGGAATCATATGTATTAGCTATGTACTTCTCTTACAATTAGAATGGTTGGGTAGTGTTTTCTGTCATTCCATTCGATTGTTGTTCCTCAAAATTACATACATAAATGATTTCACCTTGAAAACTAAAGCCAAGGCTAAATAATGTGTGTAAACATTTTCATTGAAATCTGCTTATTTCTGAGAAGG
This sequence comes from Spatulosminthurus flaviceps, assembly GCA_034693705.1. NCBI lineage: Eukaryota > Metazoa > Arthropoda > Collembola > Symphypleona > Sminthuridae > Spatulosminthurus > Spatulosminthurus flaviceps. The sequence goes on from JAQFXU010003652.1 coordinate 2,465, forward strand.
GAATCTACAAAATTGAAATTTTAAAATTTTTAACCGTTTTTAGTATTTTAGTATACTTGCCACGTATGTATGTACTTGTTATTGATATTATGTGTGCATTTTTTAAAAATTGAAATCGGTTTTGGAGAAATAAATATAGTTTGCTTTTTCGTTTTGGTAGTAACTTGCAAACTACCCGACCGACTTCAAGCAAATAAAAACTTGTCTTTAGTTTTGGTCGAAATGGTTTTCACATAGCGTTTGAATGAAAACGAACCTTTTTTATTTTGTGTGAGGAAATCTTATAAGGGGGCTGAAGCCGCCCTAAAAACCAGCGCGTGCATGAGTGATTAGACATTAGATATTTTAGAAAATTATTACAGGAGTACAAATTCTATGAAAACTGGATGATGGATGGATCTTGTCACGACATGGACCATGTAGTTTGTAATGTAAATATATTGACAATAATCCTATTACTCGATTACTCCACTTATTACAAGTGCTTATGAATAGCTTTATGGGCTTTAAAGCTCAATAGAGAGCAACAGTTTAACAGATGACGGATAGAAAATTATATTTATATTATTTGCATATTCCACGTGTCAATTTACAAAATTAGCTCATACTTTTGCTTTGACAGGAGTCACCAAACTGGGATAAATGCATAACATGATGACGTTGTCGGTAATTCATCACTGATAGGGGATGAGCATGACATGACGTTAACTAGAAAAACCTCTTCAGGCTAAAATTCCAGCAACATATAAAAGAGCTGCGGATACTTTCAACCTCGAGTATTCCTCAAGCTTCTTGTGAAGCCACATATTTTTTATCGAATTTTTGCAATTTTATTGCACCAAATAAGGGCAATATGATTCAAAAAGTTTTATTTTTAGCTGTGGTGTGTTTCACCTTCGCACAGTGCGAGCGACGTAAGGATGGCTTTGTATTCATTTATTTTATTTGAAACTAAAGGACTGGGTTTGACAGTATTTTTACAAACATTCCTTTTTTCCGTAATAATTATTAGAGATTCTTGCATCAACTGGTCCCAGGGATGACCCAATCTCAACAACGGAGCCAAACTTACCTGGAGGTAGAATTGCAGTAGATGCACCTCCAGGCCCCTTCTTCCAAGGACTTCGGCCTCCTTACCCTACCGATGCATGTAAGAATTTGATTGAAATTCCGTCATATACGAGATTAACAAAATTATTAGAAATGTCACTTCAAATAATTGAATCTTTCCTCAACAGGGTGGTCAGGATTCACTGTCGCAAATCAAGACTCGTAAGTTCAATCTTATACAATTTATATGGAATGAAACAGCGAGGCATATTGCTATTAACATGACCATATGTGAACTTCAAATTAACATATACTTGTAAAAACAGGACTGTTGCTGGCCCATTTCCCTTCCAAGCTAAGACCACAAACTTGGGTCTTGACTTTGGAATCTCAGATCACCGTGCTTTTGATGGGACATCCATTCATGTGAACACGCAATTAGACTGGAGAGCTGGATATTTCGGAATCCCTGACAATATTAATGCTCGCAAAGCCTTGTCCTGGGATACTCAAACGGTGTGTTTGCAATATTTCAATGGAGGAACCTCCATGGAATCTTGTCTCGTACCTGGGTCACCCTACATGACTCTCAAGTACACCAATGCCGCTGTTGTCCTCACTTCTTTGAACGATGACATCCGAGACTTCCAATGGGTTACCCCAGGTTTGTCTTAAAGACTCATGTATGATTAACTAGAAGGAATGGTTAATATTTTGGAGGATAAGATTTTGATTAAAAATTTTGTTTGTAGGAAAGAAAGCAAAGGTCACTCACCCTGGTGGAACCTATCTACTGTACGTGGTCGAAGGTGACCTGAATGCTTTAATTGCAAATGGCAAAACCTTAACCTCCCCTGCAGGTTTCACCGGTACGATCCGTATGGCTAAGTTGAAAGAAGCTAGCCAAGAAGCAGTTTTGGATCGTCATGCTCAAACCTACCCAACTGGATTGACCATGTCATACACAGTGGCTGGAGATGTCAGTACTCAAACATGGACCTGGAGCACCGTTGGAAATGCAGCGGATCTTTTGATCTTGAGCTGGCCTCATCACAGGTGCATGTCAAAGCTATTACATAGTTTTTGGTGTAATTTATCCCTTATTTGAAGGAATGTCTAACTGAAATTATTTGTATAGACAAGTTTTGCAGAACCCTAACTACGCCGACATCCAATATTTAACCCTCAAGGGTCAAATGAGAGGTGTGATTGGAAATCAGTGGACTCAGAGACACAATCTTCCAACGATTTCCTGGTTCGCTCAGAATAATCCTCATCCCTCATGTATTCCGGAATTGACTAAAACTGTGGAAGCTGAAGTTAAAGCCCTCAAAGTTGAGAATCCCGGAGATTTTTACTTCTGGGGAGGTTCTTTTGGAAGAGCAGCTCAAATCGCAACTATTGCTGAACATATCGGAAGAGCAGATCTTGCAACTCAAGTGGTCAACATTTTGAAACAAAGTGTAGCCTTTTGGTTCGACCCTGCCCATGTCCCAGCTGCTGCCTTTGAAACTGGTTGGGGAGGTTTCATTAATCGGGAAGGTTGGAATAATACTTGGGTTGACTTCGGAAATGTAAGTACCCTGATAATTCCTGCTCAACAGATACAGAATCGTTCCCCCGGTACAGATATTAATCTTAATACTCTTCTTTGTTTAGGCTTACTACAACGATCATCATTTCCACTACGGTTATATCTTGCACGGTGCAGCTGTCATCGGTAAATACGATCCAGGCTGGTTGAATGAACATCTTGACTTTTTCAACCAGTAAGTTCGAAACGATTGTGAGAGTTTGAATTCTTCGTCAATGTAGAATCAGATGTAATTTTTATTTCATTCTGTAGTATTGCTCGTGACGTGGGAAATCCTTCACCAAATGATCCTCACTATGCCGTCACTCGTCACTTTGATTTCTTCGCTGGTCACTCCTGGGCCAGTGGTATTGCAAACGGAGCTGGACCTAGAGATCAAGAAAGCAGCGGTGAAGCTATTAATGGATACTATGGTCTTCTCCTTTTTGCTCATGCTTCCAACAACCAAGCTTTAATTGAATGGTCTCGAGTTCTTGTCGCTATGGAAATTGCTGGTGCTCAAGCCTACTGGCATTTGTACCCAAATGCAAATGAGAATGACACTCCTTACCCGGAGAAGGCTTTCAGGGACTTGGTCACCGTAGGAAATGTCATGGACACTCAATCAGGTGCTTGGCTCTTCTGGGGAGCAGAGAGAATTCAAATTGCTGCCATTCAAATTTTACCTTTGACCCCGATCGGACAGTACACTTTTGATGCTCCATGGATGGAACACGTCCTGGCTTATTGCATGGACGAACTTAATAACCCTGCTCAAGGAGATGCGTTCAAATCTGGTAAATTATGAGTCAAAATCATTTAAAAATTAGAACGAGAATTAACAAGAGTTTTATATGGAAGTGAGATTATAAAAAATAATTATTCTCTCTCTCAGTGATCTACGCTGCTTACGCCAAGGTTAACCCTCAGAGAGCTTATGAGTACTCCGCTGGACTCTTTGACTGGGGAACTGGAAACTCCGCTTCAAACCAATTGTACTTCGTTGCAACTCAGCCCTCTGGAGCAGATATCTGCGGTGCTACATCTGCTGGTCCAGAAGGTATCTTTACCATTGAAGATACTGCTACTGGTAAATTCGTCACAACTGATGCTGGTGGTAAATTATCTGCTAACACCGGGGCTGATGTTCTCGCTACAAAGTTCCAATTGGAATTCGTGCCTGGAGGTGGAACCATTCAGTCTCTGTCCAACAATAAATTTGTCTCAGCTTCTCCAGATGGAACTCAACCGTTGAGTGCAAACAGGGACACTGCTGCAGCTTACGAAACCTTCCGTTGGGCTTCTCAAGCTGACGGTACTTACGAACTAACTGCTATGGTCAACCGCCAGCATGTCAGCACTGGCCCTGATGGTGGACTTCTCAATAACGGAGCAACTTCAAAATACAGACTCGTACCCGCAGGCACCTCAAACCCTCCTGCTATTCCAGCAAACGGAATCCTAAAAAGCGTTCAGAATAACAATTATGCTGTTTCCACCGCAGGGGATCCCACTTTAAGAGTAACTGGTAACACCGGTTCCGCCACTCGCTTCGCCTTTGAACGGGTCGCAGGAAGCCCGGATAGCGCTCCAAATTATTATGTCAAGAACATTGCCACCAATAAATATGTGACCGGAAATCAGGCAGGAACTGAGCCATTGGCAGCGTTGAGAGATGCACCCCAAGCCTGGGAATCCTTCCAAATTGTACCTTACAAGAATGCATATATCATTCTCCACGTCGCTAGTGGCTTAGCTGCGGCTCTTCAAGGTGATAACACCATCATCGATAATGATGCCGCTATTAACACCAATTCTGCCTTATGGAATATTGAATGAGCCCAGTATTAATTAATGTACTAAATTATTTTAAAAACAGTTTCAAGATTGTCTGTTAAATAATTTTGTAAATAAAACGACCCTGTTTTTCACCCAACCATATGCATTTCTTCTATATGAAATTTAGATTTAAACATATTAGCAAGGTGCAACAAATCTTATCTTTCAAGTCTCTATCAGAATGTGCACAGTGATGCAATTGTAGTTTTTATTAAGCAAATAGAAGTTCCAAGTAGTGTTTTAATACTTATTTAAAGAAGAAGTGATAAAAACCAGAAGGATAAAATCATGATTCAACTGACCCGCGTTTCCATGAAAGGAGAAAAGAGAAAATGCTGACTTGTAGCTCATCAATCCTTAATATTATTCTTATTATGTTTATCCGTGACACGGTTGGGAATCCGCTGCATACTCAGCCACTGGCCGTCACAAACATCAAAGAAGGACATTTCATGTAAAGGACGTCCTCCCAACATACCCGGGCCCCGACATTTCGGTTGATACTCCCAAACAATAGGTGAATGGTCTCGGATCCAACTACAATGCAATACAAAACTTTGGTTTAAAACTTAGCTACAAAGGTGAATGTTGTATACAAAATAGTACAAATTAATTTCATCAGTTTGACTGTTGTTTGAATTTTGCTGGAGAGCTTACTTGGCCAAATATAAAATCTTACAGTCACAATGCCAAGCATTTTTCCCCAATTTAATTGACTGTAAATTCTGGAAGGACTCAAATGTGTTTTCTTCCACAGTTCTCAAGTCATTGCTGTCCAGTTCCCTGGAATCAAATAAGAATATTTAGTCAAGAAAAAGAGAGGTGTGGATTTCCTCTTTGACCTTTTACTATCTACAAATGTCTTGCTCGTCTTACGTACAATCGAATAAGTAGCGGAACGGGATCAAAAGTTCCGTACTCAAGTTGATGGATGATATTATTTCCTAGGAGGAGCCAAGTTAAGTTATATAAACCATTGAAAGCACCTACTTCCAAATGATCGATATTATTTCCATATAAGGAGAGTCTATCCAGATTCGTTAAATCCACAAATGTGTCATTCCTGATGATTTCAATGAAGTTTCGACTTAGATGGAGCTCATGAAGAGTTCCCAACCCTTTGAATGTTTCTCTATCAACCTGAGAATGAAGAAATGGTTCAATAATTATCTGACGCTAAGATTTATATATCACTTATGTCAATAAGCCTTAAGAGTATTTGGCTCAATTTAGAATGGGAGTAAGTGAAATATGTTTCCGTCACCCGAGTAATTGCATTGGTGGAAAAGTCCATAGCAGCAATGATATGAAAGTCATCAAAAATCCCTCTTGGAATCTCCTCCAACTGGTTTGACTGCAATTGAAGTGACAGCAGGTAATGAAGGCCGTTGAAGATTCCGGGAGGTAAAACTTTAATTTGATTCTCAGCAAGTTTCAGCCTCTTTAATTTCTTCAATGGGCGGAAGCTCTCACAAAACGATATTTTATTTCCTGTTAAATCCAATTCCTCCAAGTTTTTTAACCCTTTAAAGTTCTTCCATTCTATAAGTCCATTCCTTGACACTTGCAGAGTAGTTAATGACACCAAAGGCTCCCAAATCGTTTTAGGAAACTCCGTTATATTATTTTCGGAGAGATCCCTACAACGCGTTTTTAAAGAATTTGTATTAATGCACACAAGCCTTACGTTTACTTTCACAGTCTACGTCACTTACTCAGTTATGGAAAAAAAATTTAAGGATAAACTTACAAGGTTTCAAGATTCTTCAAGTCCCGAAATACCTTAGGATTAAGCACGTCAAGTGTGTTCCTTGGAAGCAACCTCAATTATTGAGACAAACATACACTCCTTACTTTAAATTGTCATACAGTCGATGTACACATAAATAGAAATACATATGCTCACACCTTATGACTACAGCTCATATCTCTCATTTAACTTACAGGTATCTCAGACTCTCCAAGTTCTCAAATAGAGTTTCCGGGAGATAATCCAGTTTATTATCCGAAAGATCTCTAAAAATTAACAATAATTGAAATTATTGTTGTCAATGCAATGGTATAACACGTTGGCTAAATTCAAAAAGGTACTATCTCTGAGAATGACAAAAAGAGTCATTTGCTTTGTCAGGCAAGGCCTCCCACTAGAGCCTCATATGGCTAGAACAAGTCCCAGTTTAATTTTTCTTTAGGTTACAATGTAATAATTATCGTCAGTATTTTGCATACGGATCTACGCATTTCAGAGAAAGTTCCATTTGAACTTTAGCTCGTTAAAATTCAAGGAGTATTTGTAAAAAATCAAAAGATGTGAAATTACAAATGTGAAAGTCGAATGAGGCCCTTAAAGGCGTGTTTGTGTAAAGACACGATATGATTCGATCCTAAATCCCTGGAAATGGAACAAATAAACATTTCTGGTAAAACGTTGAACGAGATTCCCCCATTTCCTTTCATCAATACCACATAACAAACTACAAATAAACTCACGCTCAACCGTAAATATTGTGTGAGAAATTCATACTATACGAATAAATACGAGAGGAAAGCAAAATAATAATGAATATTTAAGGCATACAAACTAAAAACATGAGCAAGAAATGTAGTCGAACAAGGAAAGCGCATTAATGGATGGAACAGTTTCATTACAAGTTGGTCGTGTCCAAAGGTAGTGTTTGTTGAGGTGGGAGGAAATGGAGAGAAAGTCGCCAGCAATTGACGGTTAAGCTGGTTGGAGCACATTTACATGGGCCTTCCTCACACTCGGGCCAGCGAAAATTGTCCGAGCTAATTCTCCACACTGACAGTAAATATTTTATTATTATAATCAGTACAATGTATCGATTTCATTATACAAGCCTTCCCACACTACCGAATTTCAACGCTTAAAGGCAAATATCTATGGTAGAATATAAACGACTCTGAATCAATAAAATCAATTTTTATGGATACTATAAAAATCCCCGAAAAAAAAATTCCCTATATTTTTATTACAAAATAGGATTTTGTAAGGCTCATAAATACCTGGCTGCTCCAAGGAAAGTACCCTCCGTTGCAATTCAATTCCACGGGCTTCCAACATTGTAATGACGTCACAAGCCGTTATGGGACAAGTTGAGCTACCATTTTGATGAGGAAAATTTTCCACGGCATGGCAATAATAGAAATTAATTTCCAATAAAAATAAAAATAATAACCAGTTATTTATAGTAGCCATTATGAAGCCAGACTATGTATAATAATTACAAGAGCTAGAATATCCTCTTGGAACGATCTCGAGTAATGCTGAATGTGTGGGTGTGTGTGTGTGGGGTAGAATGCACAATGATCAAGGGGTGAATATGGGAGAGTGGGAATTTGATGAAGTGTTAATTAAATTAGCCAGTTAATTCAATTATAGAGGACGTCCCTCAATAGCATCAATTAAATAACACACAAGCCGAATTTATTACGTGACAATTCATTACTAAATGGTTTTACACATTCAATTCTCCTTTACAAAAGGAATAGAAGGCGTAATATGGTTGCTATACAGCGTCCTCAATTTTTCAATAAGAAATTATTTTCAGTGTATTTTTCCACACAGATCTAATATGCTTAGGACATTTCTTTTAGCTACACAAAAATCTTCTCAGCAACCTTGAAAAGAATACTTGAGAAATTCCATAAATACATCACATTTTTCAGATTTTTTAAAAATTCTTCAAATATTTCTGTGTAAAATTTAAATGATGAAATTCTACATGGAAATTTCGGTAAAGTGCGTTCTTTTAGTATTAAAATACGTACATTTAATGACTATTGCAAGCAGGTCCAATCAACTCGGAAGACTCCCCAATAATAAAGAATTGTCTGCCACAAGGTGTATAATATTTTACAATATGATTGTACTGAACAATTCAAAGGGACTTGAAACATTAATGCAATGAAATACAATTTCTAGATAAAGGTATATAGCCACAATTTAAAAACAGTGGAGTCTTTCGTAGTTGGGGAGTCTTCTAAAGGAAGGTTAGTTCTTGACAGGGCTTAAAGGACCACCATTTTGAGCACAAGTGCATTTCCGTGGTTTCGGAGTTTTCATTATGAGCAGCACGATGGTGGCAATAACGATGATGACAAGGATAGCGAAGAAAATGACTGCCACTGGTGCCAGGGCCAAATGCGGTGCTACCCTATCACCGATCTCCGCCATCTTCACCACGTCCAACTCGTCCATCATGTCGTTAATCATTTTGCTGTAGAAAAATAAAAATTAACAAAATTAATCAAATTTTCCCCTTAATGCATACAAAACCTGGTCAAATTTTGGCCAGAATGAGAAAACATTTTTAAAAAACTACATATCCGTTAATTTTGGGTGAAAGTAGTGTAAAACTTTCTCCAATGTTTTTATATGGAAGAAATAATGACATTAAAAGAATGAAAGAAACTTACCCGGCTTTTAATTATTCCCGATGCTTTTCCTTAGCAATGAATTATTATTTCAGATGAAACTGATATATGAGTGTGGTAACAAAAGGATGTTGTTCCGTCTGATGACAATAGAGTTATGTGACGGAGAAATCAAGGGATAGGAATTCGTCCAAGGTAAAGGAATGTGGAAGGAAGGAATGAGGTGTTATTGAGATTAAAAGGGATTTCATGGACATACGTTAGCCAATGAGAGGAGAGGAATTAGCTATTCCACAGGGGCTACAATATTCACTCCCTTTACCCGAAAAATGAAGGCTGGAACAAAAAGCTGGAGTGTGTCATTAATGAAAGTCTACTATTCAAGGTATATAACCATGTATGTACATACGTGTATATTTAACTAGGTATGATGTGCGGAGTGGAATCCAAGAGAAAATTCTTTTCTCTCCTACGGAGTTGTGAAACTTAAACCTTGAATATTTAATTCAGTGTATATATTCCCGTTTCCCTGGGCATACGCTAAAAGTTATAAGATTCCTGTACATATTTAAATGGAAATATTAATTTCCAATACATCAATGACGCTCTGTGTCAATAACATGGTCCTGGTCTCACTTGTTATGGCACTTTATGAAAGCGCCTGTGTGGAATTTTTCAGAGCAAAGAGGAAAATTGCTAACTTTACTTAAACTTCATTATTATTTGCACGTAGAAATAATGGTAAAAGACATAATCGTATTTTCGTCACGTGTAAATATTTGCTAACGTACCTAAAATAAAAGGATGGGGCTTTTGCAATGTGTACACAAAATATTTCTAGATGATAACTTGCCTGCACAATTCTCTTTCATTTTTGAGGTTTTTCTCACGGCATGCATTTTCATTAAAAATCCAGTTTTTTCCCAGGAGAGCTCAAATACATCTGCTGAGATTGTACATTGGAATAGAAAGGAAAAAATATGGGGAATACTTTTTTTCTTTTTTTTAATACAGTCTTTTCTTAATACTTCTTCCAAAAACCTCTTGACGGAGTTGACACCAAAAAAATGTTCATTACTTCAGAGGAATTTTCAGTGTGGGTTGCTCTCTGTCATTCAGTTTTTAAAGAAAAACTGGAGTTTAATTTTTTTGTCCTTTTCCATGCATTACTATGTATTTAAGTTTTAGCGTAGTTTGTCTCCTGTAGTAGAAATATTATTTTTCTTCCCCCAAATTTTTCTTACGCTTTATATTAACTTCCTGATATGACGAGACGCTAATTTTTACATGCATAATTACTTCAAATATTAAGTTGACCTCCTTCGTTTACGTATGCACATACTGCTAAAAATACCTTGACATAATTGAATTTCCACTAGCCGTAGGTGCCATATGGCTTTGGTGAAACCAAACGAGCCTTGTGACAGTCATATTTTTGTCGTCCTTCTTGAAATTAATGCATTGTGAGCTCATGGTTTTATATATAACTCATCATTTAAAGAGATTGAAAAAGATATTTGGATTCAGAGGTGATAAATCAGGTAGGGAAACCAAGCTCGAAGCAATTATTATTATTGAAAAACAAACAAAACTGTTTGTCAACATTTTAATGAAATTATTATCGTGCCCACATTTCAATAAATTAGACTTGTAACACTACCTCTACGTTCTAATATGCTTTTCTAATAGAAACTGGAACTGAAAGGAGTGATAGGTCATTCCTGTGACATTTACAGTTTTCAATATGCAAACTTACCCTAATATATGTACATTATCCTTTCTCAGAGAACACCAACCTGAGAGCCACATATCCATAGGGACTACACTATAGCCTTGAGAATAAGTGCAAAATAACATTTATGGAAAAAAATAATCAAATTAATCAAAATAGCCCTTCTTCATGCCTTCCCTTTCCATACATAATAGGCTACTACACTCGTGGCTATATTAAAGGGGAAAAATGACTACAAATAAGATACTCATTTGTCCATAACTACATAATGAATGATGATTTGTTTTTGTGACGCACTCTCTCAGCCTTTCAGCGACCTCAAAACAACACCAAAAAAGTTCCTGTAAAAGGCAAAACCCGGAAGGGAACTTCTTCTTCAAGTGAAAATATTTTCCAGAATTTGTTTCCCCTGACAGTGGACACTTTTAAAACTTGTAGACTTTAAAAAATGCCATAACTTTAATTATGGTAGACATTTACAACGGTTAACTAAATGCTCTTGTTCTATTAATATCATCTTCATTATAGCAATAATAATTATCATACCTATAGAAATAGCATAAAAATGTTAATGGAAATTGTGACTTGTTGTGAAATTCATTGCACAAGTTTTTTGGTGGTCAAATTATCCTGGACATTTATTTTTGTTTCGTAATTTACATCACCCATTAGTAGTTTCAAGCCGTAGGAAATGTTTGATGTCAATTTTATGCTCTATTAAATAAATGTATGAATGCATTTATTACTGATACACGTGCAAGGATAGTAACATTATTAATGGTCTCTCAATCGAATTGGTCATTGGGATATTTCAATGGGAAATATTTATTCCTCATTTCTGATTTGTTCTGTACGATAAGCGTGAAAATATACTCAACATGATAATAATTATTGTTAATGGAGGGCTGGAGGACATGAGAACTCCATTGAAGTAGGAACAATTTCTTTGCATATTAATATATAGGTTCATATGTCCATGTGATACGCATTCTATATGTTCCAGTTCGTCCCGCAGAAATTGAACCCTGGATGACTTTTGGATGTAGAAAATAAGGAGACGCGAAAAATCAGTAGCAGAATTTACTGGGTAATAAATATGGGAAGGAGGATGGACGGAAGCTTTGATATTGATGGTAATGAATGTTAATTTGGTGAGAGAGGAAAAAGAGCTATGTAGTGTATAGGTATAGGGAAATCGATGAAAAATATTAAAGGGGTCAAATGCTGAGGAATGTCATCCTCAAGGCTTAACAAATACAATTCCTTGTTTGTGCAAGTGTATATATTTTGGAAGGTAAAAAGGGACTCAATGTATTTGATATTGAATAATTTTTTTTACGGGGGAAAGGGACACTATAAATCTGAGAGTGTGGTAAAAAGTCGGTTGGACGGGTAAAAGGTATGGAATTCTCTAGTGTCTCTTACTCTTGAATAAATAATAGAATAATTACTATTGATTGTGCTATGGGCTATGGGTAAATGGCTGTTATTTTAATCTGGGATAATTTCACTGGTATTTGTTTGCATATATACCCCCTACTGGAATTTATTTCCCCATATATATATTTATATATATTCACCTTTTTAATGTTTAATGGTGTAATTTCATATAGAGCCAATCCTTGGAGTAATTTTTATCGAAATTATAGCAAGGAATCGTTCAAGTGTGGATAGTACTGGAAGGAGTTCCATGTTCCACACCCGAGTGCCTTTCTCCCTCCCATCGCTCTTTTAAACTATACCTCTCGCAAAGTACAGGGAACCTTTTTCTCTCCGTCAGTTCACTTTTGGCTTTTGCTTATATCCTAATACACACAAATTAGCTCCCACAACGTTTTATTCCTTGACTGGCTATACTGGAACGTTCTTCATTTCTCAGCTGTAGGATTCACTCTAATCTTCAAAAAAGGTAAGAATTTTTCAAAAAAAAGTTTTTTGAAAGTTTTGTGAATTCATTTTAATTATTGCGCAATGTATCCCCATGTTATTTCTGTGTAAGTGCTCCAGACGTTTTAAAGATTTATTTCAAACATAGATTTTATGTGTTTATAGACACAAAATTATTTGAGTGACATTACAAAAGAGAAATTTTTATAATAATTTAAAACTTAAATACAACTAAGCTAGGATTTATTGGTGTAGAAAAATATATTTCAGACAAACAATACTATCTCTCTCTATGAACTTCTGCTCAAACTTGTAAGGAATGTGAATTTTTACGTATATAATTTTGAGTTTGTGAATACTTTCAATGAGAATTTTTTTGAAGTCAGGGATTTTACATAACTCAAGTTCTTACATTTTTTTCAAATTGCCGGAGAATGAAAGGAAATTGAATCTGAATTTGTACCAAGAAGTAATAATGGAATTCAAAGCAATGCAATGGTGAAATAAAAAAAATGGTAAAAAGTGTAGTATGTAAATGGAGTGTGGTTAAAGAATTGATTCATTTTGAGCAAATCCATCAAAGTAGGTTAGGTTATGTACATAGAGGGAAGCGAGGATGGCTTAGGAGTGGTAATGGCAGTGAGACAAAGGCCAGGGACGCCATTTTGACGAT
>JAQFXU010003653.1:0-15608 GCA_034693705.1 Spatulosminthurus flaviceps
AACCCGGCCCAACGTTGCTTAACTTCAGTGATCGGACGAGAACTGGTGCTTTCAACGTGGTATGGCCGTTGGCGAAGAGATGAGCTTGCCTTGTTACTCTTATTACATCATTTAGTAGGCAGCTATCGTAACATGTATTGCGTGTGTCAAAAGATAAGTTTGCAAGCAATGAGCTGCAAATCGTGATTGTGACTTGTGACAATTGTATGCAATTGAGAATCCATAACTCTAAAGGATTACTGAAAGGAGGACAAACAATAGCCGTAATTTGACCAAATAAAGGCTGTGCTAGCCCAACATGGAAAATAACATGGTTTTTTGAAGGAGGGCTATATCACTACAAAGGGTTCGAAATAATATCGCTGCTTGGAGAAAATACTTAATGAAGAAACAATAATACATATAATAAATATCATCACGTACAAGATATGTCTCTAAATCATGATTAAGGAAAGTCAAGTTTTAACGAATACTGGCATAAGTGATAACTTAACATTAAATTATTAACCGATAATCATCAAGTAATTATAGCGATTGCCATCATAACTTCCATACTAGAAACTAAAATTGTAAGTTTTAGAAAATTATGGCAAAATTAAATCTTCCGGTGCACTGTATGTGTCTCATTTTGAGAAAAAACGGAATTTTGGAAAAATCTAATGATGCAAAATGCTACCTCAAATCGACTAGTCGATCATCATGACACACAAAAAATTCAAATTCACAAAATTTTGCCTCAGTATTTACCTCCAACGCATAGACCACAATAGTATCTTCTTGCTAATAGCAAGTTAATTTATCGGCTACCCTATAAAAATCAATCTTTACATTTCTCTCATATAACCAGGATTTTTGACGCTTTCATGTCAACGAAGCCATGTTCTCCCATTTACCCTTTGTTGATTTGTTGTAAGAAATCCTCAAGGAGGGTCTCTCCTAAATCCAGCAAGGAGCTAGGGAGGCCAAATTTTGTGAATAGATGCGTTTCATCACGAGGATTGAAAAAATCGATTTGGGGTAGCATTTTGCAGCATTTCCATCTTTTACGAAATTACAAAATTCCGTTTTTTAATTTCAAAATAAGCCACACTTCTGTGTACACATTTGTAAAAATGTCAAAGAATTTATCTAATTGTAAGAAATAAATCCACTTGTTTCACTGCGTTTGCATTTTAGACAGGATAACATTAAGATTTTATTAGAATTACAGCTTGTTATTTCTGGAGTTGGCCATAGGTAGAGTTTACTTACGAAAATTTTGCTATAGCTTGTGTAATGGTGAAGCTATAGTAGGAACTATGAACAGTCACTTGTTGTTTTCTAACCCGAACACTTCAACACGGTGCTATGGAACCAAATTGAAACTAAATTTCATACTTCAAAGCTGAAATATCTTTAACTGCAGCACGGCTAATTGTAAGGACCTGAGTTAATAAAAATCCTAGTTGAGCCTAAATTAAACGCCGCACGAGAAACACCAAAGGAGAGAAACAGTTGGCAATGAGCAATAATAATAATTGCGATTTATTTCATTTCAAGATCGCAGCTGTTACTGTGAAATATATGTGATTCAGAAATGATTTGACAATATAATAAATTATTGATATTGTGGGCATATATATGATTCGGAGATTTTGACTTTTGCATAGTTGCAAAACACAGACTGATAGACATATTTGTGTGAACGAACTTTTTTTCCAAAGAGCAATACAAAGTTGATCCGAAGAAGAGGGGAAATCCTAAAAAATTAAAAATTCCATTTATTCATCATCTTGCTGTGACACCAGAAGTATTAACAGATTTGAAGTAACCCTCGTGAAGAGACGCTAGACCTGGAAAAAAAATCTACATACACATAACATATATGAAGTTAAATGATTTCAAAACATTGGGAGGAGAAAACTAGGAATTTGTCAAACTAATAATCACAACCGCAAGGGATTAGCAGTAGTAAAGTAGAAAGGAAATGAGAGCAAATAACAACAATAACAGGGGTAACAAAACAGAGAAGGAAGTGGTGAATAAGTACTGAGAGACCGAATTGTGTTTTAGTAACTATATTACGGGTAAAAAGGAAAGGGTTGAGGAACAAAGAGGTAATATTAGATACAATGTTGTGCCAAAATTCTTTTGTATTGAAAATTTCTTAACGAGGGCGAAGTTTCTCCATTTCTGCCAAACGACGCTCCCTCTCCACCATTCTTTTACGTCTTAATTCTTCTTTTTCTGATATCTGAAATAAAATAGTACTGCATTAATATGGAAGTATTGTGTAATAGTAATTGATTTAATTACTGCTGAAAGCGTTAAAAGCTTCCTTGTTCCGTTTCTTCCTTACACACTCACCATGCTTCGGAGAAACGTATCTACATACCTGTTCTGGTGTGAGAGGGAGCCAATACAGACACGGAGTAGCTGTAGTCTTGCGAAATAATTCATCAAGTGCTTTTACTTGTGTCTCTTCTTTTATTTCATGGTCTCGCGATTTCTTGTCTAAAATAGATAAGACTAATAAAAATAAACAGTCCCATAAATCTACTTTAATTTACATGCATGTTTTTCGCTTCCCACTTTCGAGTATTATAAATTATGACTTCAATTCACACCAAAACTGCTTATTACCATGATGTGGAGACCGACGACTATGTGGTGAAACAGATTTCCGCGCACGTTTCCTGTCCCCGCTTCCCGACCTCTTCGTTCTTCCGGGCGACCTTGACCTGGATCTTTTCCCAAGGTCCCACTCTCGAACGGGCAATGCTTTAGCCTCCTACAATATCAATAAAGACTCACTGAAATTACAACAAGCCTGAATCGTTTTCATTGTCATGTGTAAATTATTAATTATGGGTTTCTAGACAAGTTGGAAACGCAAAAATTAGAACTATTGCCTGCAAATTATTTTGACAGAAAAATTTAAAAGCTGGACTATACCTTGGGCTTTTCAATCTTAATCTTTTTCTCTTCTGGCTCTTTACTCACTTGGTCAAACTCTGACTCTGTCGTGAAATCAACAATAAGAGCTTTCGGGTTGGACGGGGGCCACTTAATACCATGAAGTGCAGATCTGGTTTCCTCTGCATCTGCTTGTTTCTCAAACTATCGAAAAATACCAGCACAGTGTTACAAAACAGTAAGAATGTCTGAAAACTCAGCAACTAAACAACCATGTTTAAATGTATGTAATGGAGAAGATTTGTAAATTTTCCAGTGAGTAAATTTAAAAGATTACCTTTGCCAAGCACTTTGATTTAATCTTGTCTACCCAAATATCCTCTATTGTACCAGTTCGCTGGAGAAGTTCTTTAAGCTGCATTAGGGTAAAAGGGCGCGTCAAGTTAGTGATGACCAGGATATTCGTCAGGGGGTTTCTGGGCGGAGTTAATTCCTTCACAGTTTCTTCCTACAAAATCATAATAAGCTCAATTAGTAAACACAACTCTAATTTACTTCAAAATGTAAAGATATTCCCCTTAGTAAGAAGAAAATGAGTTAGAAATAAAACGCAACCTGTACTACTTACAAAAGGAATAATACTAATCTTCCGCTTTACATTTGGTAATGTTCCTTCAGCTGAGGCAGCGTCTGCGTTTTCCGACGCTGCTTCCTTCTCCCGTGATTCTTTAGACTCTTCAGGCTCCTTAGGAATTCGTTCTTCCAGTCTTACTTCTGCTGCTGAAAGAGGTTTCACATCGGGAAAGAACGCCTGAAAAACATAAGACAAGGTTTGGTTGTAGCTTCTTTACTCTTTACTTTGTATTACAACCATATGTAGTAATATTTCGTTTGGTGCTTTGAGGCTACCTCTAAAACATTGGAAGTAACAACAACGGGCTTCCGTTCCCCTCTGTTCCATTTCTTCTCGGTTTTTTCCACAACGGAACACCTATTTTTAAGTCTGAGAATCCTTCTAGTCCAAACAAACTCATCCTTCTTGATGTCTGACTCTTCTTCACCATAATCTAGGACCTCATCTACTTCCATATGCTCGCTTCGAACTACCGCCGTCTTAATTTTCTCAGGGTTTTCAGAGAGAGATTTCGGAGACGATCCTGCAGACGATTTCTTAACGGAGTCATTATCTACTGAGTCGGGCTTGACCTTATCGTTAATTACCGCAGGCTGGAAATTTCTATTTAGGATTCGTCTTTTCCATGTCCCGGTCTCTTCCTCTTTTTTGTCATTGGATTCCTCGTCCCCGTAGTCTAGAACTTCTTCTATAGGTCGACGAGGAGAAGATTGCACTGGTTTTTGTACTCGTGATTTTTCGGGTTCATCGTCGTCGTCTGCTCGAGACTCTTCGTCTTCCTCTTCCTCTTCAGAACCTTTGTCACTCTCTTCCTCTTCCTTCTCATCCTTTTTGGAATGAAGCTCCGAAGAAGTAGAAACCTTTTCAGCCACTTTCTCCACAGAAGTTTCAATTTTCTGAACGTCGGAAGTTTCTTCTGGTTTTTCCATCGATTTTTCTTCCGCATTTATTATATTTGCAGGAGTGTCACCTCGATCCTTTTTCTGAAGTTCTGGTTTTGGAGTGGGAAGCTCTTCCTCTACATTGTCTTCAACCGATTCCATTTCTTTTTCAGGTTCTGCAGCCTTCGGTTGCTCTTCAACGACGGGTTTTGGTGGTTCCTCCACCACAGCAGGTTCTTCTTCCATCTTTGCGGACAGATCATTTTCTATAGATTTTGGAACTTCCACCGCTTCTACAATTGGAGACTTTACAGCTTCTTGCACTTCTTGAGGTTTTACAGGGTCTTTATCTTCTGGGGGTTTAATGGGTTCTTTAACTTCCGGAGGTTTTATCGTTTCTTTAACTTCCAGAGTTTTTACGTGTTGTTCAACTTTGGGAGGTTTAGCAGTTTCTTCCATTTTGGGAGGTTTTACAGGTTCTTCCTGTTTGGGGGGTTTAGCAGGTTCTTCCTGTTTGGGGGGTTTAGCAGGTTCTTCCACTTTAGGTATTTTAGCAGTTTCTTCCACTTTGGGAGGCTTTACAGGTTCTTCCACTTTGGGAGGTTTTACAATTTCTTCAACTTTGGGAGGTTTAGCAGTTTCGTCAACTTTGGGAGGCTTTGCAGTTTCTTCAACTTCGGGAGGTTTTGCGGTTTCTTCAACTTTGCTAGGCTTTGCAGCTTCTTCTGATTCGGGAGGTACTCTAGGTTCTTGAACTTTCTGAGGTATTGCAGGTTCTGCCTTGGCAGAGGGTTGTACATGTCTCTCACCACGTCTGGGTCTGGAAGGTCGTTCCTCTTCGACATGCGCCTTATTATTCATCGTGACCACTACAGGTTCTTCCACACTCCTCGAAGGTACCACTGGTTCTTGGGCCAGAGGTACTTCGGCCTCAACCGGTTCCGGTGCAATCTCCACCACAGCAGGTGGAGCTTTCGATCTTAATGACTTTGTCAAAGGTGCCGGTTGAACAGTTTTCTGAGGCTCGGGAACAGCCTGGGGTATTTGAGGTTCCGGGGAAGGTTCCTTCTCCTTCGTTTCTTCAACTAGCGGAGCTGCAGCTGGTTGCTGCTCTTCTGGAGTATGAGCCATCCCTTCATATAATTTTTTGACTACTTTTTGGGAATGATAAAGCTCAGCTTGAGACTCAAAATAGTCTCTCAAAAATGGATTCTCAGCCAGCTGTTCTCTCGTCTGCAACCCAAAACACAATCATTTTCTCCGTCAAATCATCAATCTTCATTTTCATTACAATTAAATCTCCCTCCCATCATCCATCTATACCTATACATGAACAAAAATCTCACTCCAATCATCCATCTATACAAGAACAACAAACTCACCGAAAGATTTGGTAGCTGCTCCTCGTCCGTTGAACTCTGAATATTCCGCTGATTCTCAAGTAATAAATTCTAAAACAATCAATGAAAATTTTGTCACTTTATCACAAAATCCTTATTTATATAAAATCTCTCCGATCTTCTTAATTTCACCTGTAATTTTCTCTTCCTAAAATAAACTCTACCAAACCAAGTCACTCAAACCACATCAACTTTTCTCGAAAATGTCACCAACCAAATAACAACTGTGTACTTAATTCCTACATACAGAACATGTCTAGACTGGATTGGAATGTCAAGTTTCAATTATCTCCTCAGTCGAAAATTAATCTCATTAAAAGGAAGCTGATTGGTAGTGCGCTTTATATATATATATATTTATATTCTCAATAATATTTTTATCCTATCGACTTGAAAAGGCAAGCCCGGCTTTACAGAGTCAGTCTCTTTTAATTTACAAATGGTGGAGTGCACTCAATATATGAAAATTACAAAGAAAATTCACAAGAAATAGTCACAACATACACACAGTTATTTCGAATATATATTCTCTCAGCAATTGAATTCATTTCTATGCAGTCACACCGACCAGTCGAGTCACACGTTACTATACATACCGGCTATAAAAGGAGCAAAATAGCCCAAAGTATACAAATACACAAAACTGGCTGGCTATGCACAGACTCTCTGAATTTAATATAGAGATTTTTTGGGAAAAAAGACACTCACTCTAGGATTCCTGTAGATTATACCTTGCGCTCACTCTTTTTCTTATGTGAAATTTTATTAAGACACTTGCTATCTTTTTACAGGCTAAAAAACTCCAACCAGCAATGTATTTCGATTCATTCACGTTATAAGGTTCAAGTGATAGCGGTGGAGTGCGACTACATAGCCGACCATGCAATGCTATAGGCATGCACATATGCAGTGAAAAAAGGAATCTAATGGTAAAAGTCCTATGGTATTGGTGGTCGGGAAACGTCGGTACCATGTCCTCTCCAGTCGGTCCGTGCTATTTTGTCTGTCGTTCATTACTATGCATTTTTCCCTTGGTTTGGATCTACACAACTTGGTATGTTTTTCATGTCAGTACATAAATATGGGTAAAAATCCCGAGTGAAAGGTTCAAAGTTGTGCGGGCAAAGTGGGCGGGCGGGGAATGTGTCAGATGTCGCAGGAAATAAATGTTTATTTTTTTGAAAAGCGTAATGTTTATTAATAAAGTTGATGTGAGAGAGTGAATTAATTATTTAATTTCATGTAAAAAGTACATACTTGCAGGTATATAGCATTATTTACTGAAGGCGTTAATTAATTTCTTGGAACATAGAAAAATAGGAAGAATGTTGTTATGTTGAAAAAATGCTTATTAAGCATGGACCACGTAAGCAATATATAATTTGTAAAATGCTTGTGAAGCAAATTATTTCAAATTCAAAGCAGTTGTAATCGAATTCGAAGGATTAATAAGTTTTTTTTGAATATATGGAAAGTAGTTTAACTTGGGAAATTATAGTTTGAATGGGATGGGAGGGAATAGAAATATAAGGAGAGGAAAATTTTGAAAGCATAATATATTATCTTTTTTTACGTTGTATTTTGTATTTTCTATACAGGAATTGAGGTTGGAATTGAGGAGGAAAGGGTAAATGAGTAGAGATGTGATTATGATTATGTTAAAAAGTGAATGTTATTCCGGGACACTTGGCATGGATGTAAACAAAAAAATCGATTTTATTGGGAATTTGGGAAATTTCTAGAGAAAAAATCTAGACTGATGTTGGAATTTGTTATTTTGATTTTGGGAAATATGGGCTACTTGGTTGAAATGAACGGACTGGAGAATGTTGCTATGGTTAAAGTAAGATCTAGGAATGATTTTGCTGTATATAATTATTAGTTTTGTTTTTGTCAAGGTAAAATGGTTTCTCACCTTTTTTAAACGATCAGCAAGATCCTTTTTGGAACCGGATTTACTGAGCCCTCGTTTTTCCAGCTCCTCTTTCAAGTCTACGACCCGAAGAGAGGATAAGGGCTTCCCACCGACCATCAATTCCTTACTTGTCGACATGATGTGTGAACTAAATTATTTGTAAATGGAACAAGGATTTAGGTGAGTCGAAGATGAGCTTGAAAGCTTGAAATCAGAACATTGGGGTTGATTGTAATAATATTTTTAGGTAGCATTACAGATGTGGTAAAAAATACTGTTGATGATTTTGTGAATTTGAATTAATAAACACTATTATTGCAGATAGAACAAGGTGGAATTTTCATGAATAATCTTTTATTCGACTGTCCGGCCACTGATCCACTAATAATAACACTGTTTGTTTTTTATAGTTTATCGGCTCTTCTTGTACTCGGTGATATTGGTGCTTTTGCTTCTGCTTTTGCTGCTGGAAATGAAAGCGCGAGAGTCTAGGATTAATGTTGAGGCTCATTCCCGCAAAAATAATTTTATTTTGGGGATGAAGTATGCTTATCTCACTTGAGTTTACTCCTCACAAATTGTTTCCATTTAACTGGATGAGATTGGGTGCCGAAATATTTGATGTGTATTAAAAATTAAATTATTAACTTCCCAATGACGCACCGAAGATCCTCCCACCAACAAGTATAACTTTAAAATACGAGGTGCTTTTTCGTGTGTACTGTAGCAGGCTGCATGGCACGGCTCTACTGATTTTTTTTAGATCAGACACTATTGTACATATCCTCTATAGTGTATATTAAATCCTGATATATTTAAATATTCTATGTATGTTGGAGCAAAAGAAGGCCTAAAATTTCATGCGGATTATGTTACTACAGTGCTTGCTTATATATAGGCTCGCTTTTATATGTTCAGCAGTGGAACCATTCATTATGTATACAATATGTTCTCTGTATAATATATAGAGAGAGTTAGAGTAATATATAGATAGTTAGTTTTGTGTGAACATTGAAGCACTGAAAAGTTCTTTGCCCGAACCTTCAGCTTAAGTATATTATATGTGAAGAAAGTACATATGTGAGGTTGGGAGGGATTTCTGTGGCAACATACGTGTGTGTATCCTCAAACTATGTATTAAAGAGGAGTGTGAGCGTACCTCGCTTTCCCCAGCCCTTTTCCTCTATCCAGTCTCCTTCCATACTTTGACATACAGAGAGGCGATACTCGTAGTACCTCGCTCGCGGCTTCCTTTTTTCAGTGCTTATGCACGCAAAAGTATCCTCAAACTTATTGCTGTGAAGCACTATATATGTATAAATAAACACAAGCTTTGGCCAAAGCTCCTATGGTACTTTCAGGGTGACCTCTTTCGATTATGTAGTCA
The DNA here is from genome assembly GCA_034693705.1 of Spatulosminthurus flaviceps. Classification (NCBI taxonomy): domain Eukaryota; kingdom Metazoa; phylum Arthropoda; class Collembola; order Symphypleona; family Sminthuridae; genus Spatulosminthurus; species Spatulosminthurus flaviceps. The sequence goes on from JAQFXU010003653.1 coordinate 9,113, forward strand.
AGTCTATACTTTGGCTTTTTAACAGGGGCAAAATAGAGAGCAGCTAATGAGCGTGAATTATTACTGAGTTTCTTGCCTACATGCAATTACTTAACATTTTAGCCAAACTTCCACCTAAGTACTTATTGTGGGTAAATCGCAAAAGTGTGCATACTATACACACACTAATTATAATTCCGTCGTGGGTAAAAAATAATATTGGCTGCTTATGCAGGTCTGACTGCATACATTTTCATACTCCTCTCCTACCAATTTGTTAACTGGATCAATCAACCAGAGGATGTCTTTGTTTGCTTGAAACATCTTGCATGATTGATGCTTTCTTTTAAAATTCTTACCGTGTCAATTTGTTGATTTAAATCACTCAATCTCCCGGTGATAACACAAAACAGATGCTAAATATTATAGCGGAATTTTATCAAGGGGATTTCAAAGTTCTTTCAAAAAAACATTGAAAAAATTAATCTCTTCGGAAAGTGAGTCACGTAAATGTACAATTCACAACGCATTTAATGGGAAATAAGTAATAACATTATTTGTATTATGAATCAGATTCAAAAACGTACGCATATGTACACATGCGATGCAGTATGCAGTACTTATATATAGAACTATACCTAATACCCAAGCTGCATCCTCGGACTACATGTTCAAAACAAAAGACCCCACAGATATAGCCAGCAGGCGACATGCATCCTTCAAATGCATTAAAGCTTTTCAGTTTACAAGCACTTAAAATAGCTTAAACCAGCAAGGGACGAGGGACAAAGAGCAAAGCATTTCTTTTATAAATGTATCTAATTGTAAGTATAAAAGTAAAATTTATGTTTGTCATGGGCTAACTTGTATTGAAAATATTTTATAGCATTCCTCCTGCCTGCCCTAACCCCATAGAAATTCTAAATTAAGAAATAAATACCAGCACCACTGGAAACTAAACTAAAATAAATAGACTACAATATAAATATCTACTTATATGAGTTGGAGAAATCTACCAGTATTTATTATAAGTTACTTTCCTTTAACACTCTATTATGAGCAACAAATAAACACATGCCTCATTGTAATAATTGTTAGTCAAGGTAAACTTATTTACAATCCTGTCTCCACATACTACCTACTACCTCTTCCTATACTTTCAAACTCCTTTTATTATTTGTTTTCTATAAGCTTCAGTCACAATAATTATATCTATGTCTAATGACCTTAACATTCCCCAGGAGGATTACGCATTGTAATATGAACCTGTTTACATTCATACATTTGCACTTTGCACCCGCACAAGCAATCGCAGCATCTGAGATTTTTATTCCCAAATTCCATTAATTGTATGCAAAATAATCGGAAATCCAATTTAATACTGAATATTATTTTTATAATTATTTATAAAAGGTTTCTTGAGTATACGAGTATTACGAGTAACTTGTTCACTCATAAAAATAAATAAAGGCAATTGGAATTGGACGTCGCCTCATGTCTCATGACGATTAACAAAGGCCTTAAAACGATACGCTTCCCGACACTCATAAAAGTTGCCCTTTGTTTACAAACTGTAAGCCATGCAATTTATTGTCCCGACAGTACTTATATAGAAAAGATTTTTAACCCCCACAACCACGGCATTCACGGCAATAACATTATGTTTCATTTGTGTCTTTTATTGCAGTTTTAACTACAATTCCTTCTAAAATTAAATGTTACACTGGAGCCATGGAATATATGGTGTGAGAAAGTCCATCTTCCTGACTCCTTCAAAAATTATTGCTTAAGGTCAACAACAATATTAGAGAAAAAATATGTAAACAGAATCTTTAATTCATCATCTGTTATTGTCTCAACATGTGACATGTGACCATCCCTTGTAGAGAATATGTACATTGGCGTTGGCTTGGGCTTCGCTCATGTTGCGTTGGTCTGCTGAAGATGAAGTCTGTCTCTACGAGAAGTGTTGATGTCTATGCCTATAATAAGTGAAGGCTTATATGTACGCTTTAATAGAGGCGAAGATTGGCCGCCCAAACTCCATGTGAAGATCGCCGGGAAAATTAAAACATGATTACTTTTTCCTGATTTCAGCCAACTTTAAGATCTCTTGTTTCAAGCAATTTTTAAGACCTTTAAAATAATATAATAAAGATTTGTGAGGAAGTGAGAGTTACCAGGAAATAAATAGTGAATTTTAGTGATTAAAATAAAAACATATCCAATGCTCGGATGTTGATCCGGGAGGAGTTGAAGGTGGAAGGTATTTTTGGAAGTGAAAGGAAATTATGGCTTCAACAAAAGCGCTAAAGCATTCAGAGAAATGTGCCAATTGTGCATTTGAATTTACAGTTCAACAGCGTGAAAAAAGGACGAATCGAAGTAGTTTAAAGAAGGATCCGGGATCACGAGTCTCGGAATTTGTTGCAAAGGATGACAACAATTACACGACGATCCAAGTGACTGATGCTTTGACTGAGATTTACAAACTGAAATGGCTTCATTTGGATGCCAAGGAGAAGGATGAGGAGTCAAAGTTGAAGCTTCATCTATGTGGGAAATGTTCCCTGGTATTCTCTCAGCTATATGATTTATATTTAGACTTTAGTCGTCTAAGGACGGCAGGGTCCTTTTTGGCCAAGATCAGTGACGAGATTGACAAGCTCATCGGAGATTTCTCATCGTTGACGGAAGCGGCGGGAATCTGTGAGCAAGGGAATAATAATGGTGATTCAACTACTACCACAACTACGAGTAATACTGAAGAGATTGATAAGGGGGCTGAGGTCACGGAGAATTCTACAGGGTCAGAGATCGTCAAATCTAATAATAATAATGGTAAGAATGTTGTTTTCATAAACTTTGATATGATGTATTTGAATTTTGGGAGAGGTGGAATGGTTGTAAAACTTTTTGTATGGTTACTTTTAGGAATAGACTCCGTGAATGCTGGAGAGGATGAAAACCACATTCAGGCCACATCTCCTCCTTTGGTTCCCGACAGTGTTCCAAGGAGGTCCACCAGAAGTAGTACAAGATTAGTTTCAAATAAATCTGAGCCAGAGTTAAAATCAAATTCCGCGCCCAAACCCCAATCGGAGACGGGTTAGTTGAATAAAATTGTAGTTTAGTAGTTTATTTTAATTGAAAGCTTTGCTGATGATGGGAATTATTTTTGAGTGGGGTTTGCGCGATTGAATTCTTTTTTCAGAAAAATCAGGGGTTTCTTGATTAGCTATTTGAATGTCAGGTAGAGGGGAGAAGACATATTCGATTTAATTCGTTCTTGCAACTTGTAGTTTATTGGGGGGAGGGGCTTGAATTTTTGGGTTTGGGAACGGGAACAGGATATTGGATTATTTGTCATGTTATTAGATTATTTTTCGTGGGAAAAGGTAAGAAGGTATTATGGTGACTGATCAAATATTTATGTTTGAATTGTTGGCAACTGCGTTTATATCAAAGAGAGCGATATATTCGGTACTCCTAGTATGAGTTTAGTGTATTGTTTAAAATTGAATTTTTTTCTCCTGAAGGATTTACTGCGTAACCTAGTGTCAAAAGTACCCTTGTATCAGAAATTAATTAGAATATTTATCTTGACTTATCTAGGGGATCAACCGTCCGAACCGAAAAAGTCGAGGGTTTCGGAGGCGGAAGTAGAAGCGGAAGTTCTTCCTTCAAGCAGTAGCAGCAGTAATGAAACAGTGGTTTTACCTCTGCCATCACCTTTTAATAATTACCTTCGCTTTGATGAATCAGTTACCAGTACGACGGCAGCCATCTCCTCCTTTAGTAGTTGTGAAGATCTCTCATCTGTTAGCCAATTATTTTCTAGTAACCCGAACGACCCATACCACTGCCCGGTTTGTGGGAAATCCTTCCTGTCCGAGTTTCGTCTCCATTGTCACCGAACCTACTGCCGCAACCCCAACGAACCGATTACTGTGGTAGATTCGACGAAGCTTAAATGCGACCTGTGCTCTTTCGTCTTCGCCTCGAAAAAGTCACTCATACGGCACTACCAGAGTATGCATTACCAGGTAGATCAACCAAGCCATTCCAAATGTGGTGTTTGTGGTCTAAATTTTCCATCCATGAAGGAGAAGGATGAGCATGTGCTTTCTCACTACCGTCCGGCGATGTTGAACGGTGCTACGGGATCGTCATCAAATCATTACTATCACCGTGACGTGATATCCAGCATGGGTACCATCGCCGTAGGCTTAGTTCATAGTAAAGCTTTCCGACCCTTCGACGGCACGCATTTCTTAAGTGGGGTGGATAATCCAGAGACGGATGAAGACTGCCTCTATCTTGTCCCTGAGGTTACCCTTGAGGAGGATGAAGTTGGGGGGCATAATTTTACATTAGGGTAAGGATGATCTCGTTTCGTACTATTTGTTTTAACTATGCAATAATTATTTACTCGTGAAATGCTCGAAATTTCTTGAATAACTAGTAGCGAAACAAAATAAAGTGAGAAGTCGTTGCCTCAGATCCATGTATTTTCTGTATTTTAAAATATTAAATTTGTGAATTATGTTGTAGGATGGAGTCGATGGAGGATGATGAAGAGTCAGATTAATGTCTACCATAATTGATTTATTACCTTCTTCTTTCTCAAGACGAATCAAGTCTCCAAAACCAGAATCATATATAAGCTCTTTTTAGTGAGTGCAAAGGTAACTATAATGTCTAACGTAAGAAAACTTCAAAGTATTTTGTCAACTTTTAATTACAGTTGAATGGATAGCAGTTAAGTAATTGATTGTTTTAATTTTTAATATAGCAATTATTAGGAATTAATTTCTACACCTGCAATTTTATTGTAAAATACGATCATACCGACCATTGCTTTTATAGCTATTAGAGTGTATGAATAGTAAAAATAATTATTATTAGTACTTTTTTCTCCCTGGCTTTACAATTTTTGTACATAATGATAATGTTGTCTAAACGTAATTACATCCAATCTTTCGAAATTATACGTCGGATAGTGTACAGCAAGTTACACTAACTTTTTAGTTTTTTCTCAACTCTTAGGAATGAAAACACTGTATATGTAAACACAATTAGTTGTAACTACATACATAGATAGAAATTACTACACAAACTCTATATCTTGATATGTTTTATATTTATATTTGCCAAGCATTTTTGGGTACCGTGTAACCGTCAAAATATGTTTATGTGAATACGCTACAATTTTCTGAATTTTCTATGACTTAAGCATATATTAACGGGGCATGTGCACGTGCCGCTTTGTTCATAAAATAACTGATTTATTATTATACCGGAGTCAGTTCCGCCAAAATAAATGTTTTAATGTACAGAAACTACTGAATACCATATTAGTAATAACTAATAACGTAATATATGTATATTTTGTTTTTCAATTATTCGCCATTGTAATTTTGTGAAGAATATACCACCATGTTCCTTTTATTGATTCTCTTGTTAACCTCTGTTGTACGCCATAATTTAATTTGTATATTAGTCAAAACATTCTTGTATATTTTCAGCATATGCAAATTTATATTAGTACACTGATTACTGTCAGGAAGTAATGTTAAATGTTATGCTTCTTTCATCTTACAGGCTCCTTTGATCAATCTTCTATCTCATGTTCATTTCAGACTCCTTCACAAGTAGCACTAAAGATTGTTGCTCCCTTCAACTTAAACTCCAGCTCTAATTTGCTTTAATCTTAGTGAAACTAACAAACTGAAGATTCTAACAAATTATTATTATAACTAAGAAAATGTTTAAAACCAACTTCCGCAAGAAACTGTCGACCGAGAAACTGTTTGTACAAATAAGTGATTAAAACTTGAGAGTAAAATCAAGCTGTCGAGTTTGTTTGAAATAACAATGCAATGATGTCAGCACCAGCCGTGTAAAATGATTTTCCAAGGCAAGTCCTCCGGTTTTTTAAAGAAAAATCATTTTCATATTACGATGTCAAAATTTACTGTGCGTTGGTATGGTATTATTTTATTATTACATCCCCTCACCATTTTAACTTATGTTCAATTCATACTGTGAAATCATCATTCAATCATAAGGTTAATTTGCTCAAAAACTCCTGGTCAACTTGTGAGGAAAAGATGCTCTAATTTTCATTAGGTATATATTATCAGGTTAACCTCTAGCTTGTATGCTCCTTCACTTAATATTGACATGGTCCACAGGTAAAATGACTGGTATTGCATTGCATAAAAGATGCTGGAGTTACAATATATGCGTACTACAATAAGATAATCGCTTATTACAGTTGAGGGCTGCATCTTATTAATTAAAAGCTTCGTATGTTGATGATGATGATGATGATTGTCGTCGTATATGTACATTACATGTTGTACAAACGTAAAACGAAAACGAAACGTCCCGATTCAATTGAATGTTTTTTACTCAAAGTTGCAAAGATTTTAAAACAACGGCATAGCGGTTTTGACAAAATGATTTTATTGGTCATTTTTTAAGTTTGGTAAAAAAAGTAATAATATTGTTA
>JAQFXU010003654.1:0-15606 GCA_034693705.1 Spatulosminthurus flaviceps
GCGCGCAGTCATTACAGAAGTGTCGATTTTCCAAATGTCCCTCAAAATTCACATATGTACGGCAATAGAAAGGGCAGCTGGTGTAAGAACATCGCAAAATCTGAAAACAAAAAATAATAATGTTTTTAATGCGATGTAAATGTGATTGTAATTGGCTAACAAGCTTAAAATTGTATAATTTTACTTACGGTATTGTTCTTCCCCGACCGAATAGCCTGCGGTGGAATTGACGTAGGAATATCTTGACTCATCTCGGTAGGATTAGTTGCCCGTCCAAAGTTGAACTGATATTTAGCTAGTTGCGAACGCTTGCCCAGGGGATTTAATCTCCGCCTTCTCGGTCCACCATGAGTGTAGGATCCGCCCCGATTTGATCAGCTTCACCATCACATACAGGGCAAGTATGATCATCAAAACTGCAACAACAACAACAATATTTTTTTCCTACATATATTTGGATGCATTCACTTCCCCTCTACTCAATCATTTGATTTTTTCACACACTTATCCAGTTTTCCGTTTGCGGTGCTGAGCCATGAATTAATGGACCCTTCCCTTCATCTGTTTCCTCGGAGCGTAAAAGTCTCTTCACAAGAATTTCAAGTCCTTTTGACACAATGTCACTACTGCCCAAATCGCTCTGTTCCATTTCTGCTTGTTTAAATTTGGCTTCAATGTTATCTAATATCTCGCTTGAGTTTAATGCACGCGACGCCTGCACTAGAGCAAAGACAAAAAAAGTTAAAAGTAATACTTTCATGGTGTCTGAAAATTGACTGAATATTTTTATAGCATAATCATTGATTATATGTTGTAGAAAAATGACACTTTTTGCCAGCGGGAATATTGTGAGTTAAAGTTCTTGCGTGTAAATATGTTTCATTACACTCATGATTATTTAAGCTATTTTGTGACGCCGAATGCAGCAGAGAATATTTTTGGACAGTCAACAGAGAGGGGGATAATAGATCTTTTACCCATGCGATTTTCACACGATAAATTCACGCTCTGTAGCAACCCCAATGCCACTAGCATTCGGTTTACAAAAAAAAAAGTCGAGGGAAATTATCCGTCCGTGGGGGGATGCCTTATGTGTTTGTGCGTAAACTTATGTGCTGCGTTGTGTGTACTTATGTGATGTTGCTATATGTATATGCATGGATCTATAGCACTAGACACTGTCCGCTTGGCTATTTACGCGATTATACGCAGGAGTTTGAGAGAAGAAACATGTACACATGAATTTTCTATTTTGTCCTATTCTAAGTAACTAAATTCATAGCTGTTATCCACATGACCATAGATACTTACTACGAACTATACAGTTACTATAGGAGGACTTTTCACTGCATTTCCCTCGAATCTTTGATGATGATCTCAGGCCTTAACTTCACAGTACACTTGTAAACTTGGAGCAGGACACAATGCATTGGAAGCAAAGACTTTGGATACTTTCTTGACAAGATCTCTCCTTATAAAAGTAAAAAAAAAAAAACCAACGTCTTTGGTTCGTAACATTATTTATTGCCACCAAACGTGGGCAAATAAATCGCCCAGCCTAAATCCCTCCAGCCAAAGCCAAATTCGCACCCTTCAAGGTGCTCTCCACCTGAATGTTAAATATGCACCCTGCCAATTTAGCAAAGGTGGCCACTTAGCCTTCCTGTATCCCTACAAATTTTCTAGTCTAAATATCCCCTTGCCTAGAAAAGTTTCTAGGAGAATAAATTAGTTTAGCCTGCCAGCAACACCAATGTTACAAATACAGAAAAATGTTGCTAAACAGCCTTGCGATATTTTCGATTTCCTTCTTGTGAATGATTTCGGGCATATTTAGTGCGTTGGTTATAAAACTATCTCATACATAAATTTTTGCATAAAATTTTACAGAATTTCTACTTCTTCACTCTATTGCATCATTTACTAAAGCATAATGGAAATACAACACCCAACAACATTTCTGGGATTTTCCTACAACTTTATTCTTTACTCCCTTAATAATATAGCTAAGCGTATCTTAAGAGAGAGAGAGAGAGAGAGACAGAGTCGGTTGCAGAGCTCTGTATAGTAATAATGAGATAAATTCAAAAGCAATTTTGTTTTCTCTCCGGCTTTACCCACAGGAAAAGAGCAGAAATATGCTTTGAAGCCTTCTTTATATTGACCGCGAGCATCCTATAACATAATTTGAAGGTTCAACATTTTAAACACCATTCCCTTCCTTCTTTGTACCGGGCTGAGGCAGCGAGCCAATAAGCACAAGCTGACAGAAGCCTCCTGTTTAGCTTAAATCTTACTCAGGACGGGCTTGATGGGCTCTCCCTGTGCTAGTGCTTTAAATAAATTCAATGCAATATTGTGTACACATAAATGGGAATACAAATTTTCCCTTTTTCTATTATATGTACATAAGTCCAGAAGGAGCTATATGCAAAAACCGTGAATGCGTGATAGAACCAAGTAAGAGTTGCAGAAATTCGAAAGTCAGAAGAGGCTATATGCTTCCGCCACCGCCCGCTATAGCGGACAAGCTGAGACTTGGTACCTTTGAATATTAAGCTATTGCTGTATAAAGTCCCTTTTGGAACGACGCTTGAAAAATTATAGATCCTTTTGGAATTTCGCCGACGATATGTATATAACTATTTCCCTCTCCATATATACAATCATATATCACAAAGAAAATCGCAAGGGATATCCTATATGACCCACCTACCACTCAACATAATATTCTTACATGCTAATACAGAAACATTCACAGGGCTATGTATTTACATATACACTTTTATATGTACAAACACAGGAAGTAATAGTGAACCGAAAGTACAAGCTTTAGGACTGTGTTGGTTTTAACTAAAAGTAAAAGAATGGGAAAGATCAAAGCTAAACTGTAAATAAAAGTCACACACTGTCACTTTCTTCCCGAACCAGAGGTAATCGAGGGAGAGACAAAAATGCTACATAGTCAATCAACCAAGACTTAATTGTTTTCTTTTTCCTTTGCTCCACATGATCGTTTATTCAATCAAAGCACACCTCTAAAGCATACCTCTCGCCTCTCAGTCAGCTCCATGAATATTCATGTTTCATTACCCTACAAACACGTAAATACACTACTCAGCCCATCCAAAATCCAAGTTTTTTTTAGTACATATTACTTTAGCCTAGACACAAAGTCTCAAAAACTCACGTACGATCTATCATATAAATATCTATAAAATCTCTTGTAAAAGTTCCAACATACAGATTTATAGGATTGACCCCGGCTAGGAAAAAAATCCTCTCTTCTCTCTTATTCCTCTATAGAAGAGAAGAACGTGTACGTAAAAGTCGTATGTATAGAGACCGTCGGGGATTAAATAAAATTACACAAGAGGTTTACTCAATGTATACACTATATGTATATAGTATGTCCATACGATAATGGAATGTATTACGTATTATGAGCTCCCTTGCAATCAGCTTCACTGATTTGAGAATGACACGTTCCTTAAAGAGAAAAGACGTATCATGTCTCTCTTTTGTCCTCTATCCAATCCACCACGAGAAAAATATAGGATGTCCCCACAATAATTATATTCTTTAACATTTTCTTTAAAACACCAACGTCGGAATAATATGTGCCTTTAGTAGATATACAAGTGTTAAGTAAGTTAATGAGGCTTTGAGAACTTTGAAGTAATTTCTTATACACTTACCCATTACTTACACCTTATAGCCCCGGAGGAAATAGCTCGCAAGCTAAACATTACTAAAATATCAAATCACTCACTCACATCCTTAACTTTCATCAATTAAATTTTAAGGAACCAAAACCCTTAATATTTTTATGTACTCGTGTCCTGTCACGAGCTTCCATGGTATCAGTTTTCCAGCCTCTCCTCTGAGGAGAATGCTGGTTGCGAGCCTCTCCTCTGAGGAGAATGCTGATTAAATTTTTTTCCACAATATCATGCATTTGAAAAGCCTTGCAAAGTGCTGATATTTTGAAGCGATAATTTATAAACCCTTAAAAAGTCGAGAAAATTGGGTGCAATTTGCCGAAATTGTGCACAAAATTTTCCAATTAATTTTTTGGACAGCTATGCCTAGTGACAAAATACTCTCAAATTATTAAAATTCAAACGGGTTCCTAATATTTTGTAACACAAAGTATGCAAATGTTTATGGTGAATAATTTTGATTGTTACAGTGTTAATTTTTTTGAGTCACATACAAATATATATCATAACATCATAATGATTGAGTAAAGTTTATACTAGTAAAAAAGAGAGAAATTGGATATTAAATTAAAAGTTGTAATTTACCCGGTAAGTGTAATATCCAGAAATTTTCCAATTATAAGGGTCGAACAGGAATGCAACAAGTAAAATTCACCAGAAATTTCTTCGTTCTGCTCTCGCTCCTTCCTACAGAATGACTATATGAAAAATGCTTGGGAAAAAATAAGGGAAGGAGCGAGAGTTTGGAAGTATGCAGAGGGAAAGAGAGCCAACGCTTCCTCAGGGAACATTGACAAAGGGCCTGATTTCAGAGTCAAGGATACGTCCCGCTAGAATCAGACCCTTTTGTCACACGCACCAGCTGCAGCACACCTGCGTGCAATAAAAGTTGAAAATTTTCCATCCGCCCATGATTCCTCTGTAGGACTTTTCCATAATCCATCCCTTAATTCCATACACTTAACATTGCACTCAGTTTAGCATAGCAAAAGGAGGAAAATCTCCTTCCGAATATGAAGACCATGAAATCCCCGCTCACTCTAAATGTATAATCAAACCCCCCAGTTCATATGCACGCCAAACTTTGTGTGAAAATCAACCAAACACAAAATTATGTGATGCCGAAAAAAATCTAATAATCCATCCCTTAATTCTATACACTTTACATTGCACACAGTTTACCATAGCAAAACAGAGGAAAATCTCCTTCCGAATATGAAGACCATACATAAATCCTTCCGAACATGAAGACCACAAATACATCCTGTGGACCAAGAAGGGATAAATAGGTTCATTCCATATGCAACTACTATTCATTTGGCAAGTCAAATAAATTGTACATGAACTCAGAAAAAAGTTATTGTCATACATATGCACTTTGCGTACCAGTATTTTGCTAAAATATAATTTTTTCGAAAAATAAAAAGAGGTCTTCGTCCTTCGGGTCCCCCATATTTTTCAAGAAGTAGATTTTTGGAAATTTTCTTTAAAAGTCGAGGATTTCACAAACTTTTATTTAAACAAATTGCATTTGGTCTTTTGAAGAAATCAGTTCGAAATCTCTCTACAAATTGATCTTGCAATTTCTCCAAATTTTTCAACTCCTCAGTTTCAGTTATCTCCAGAGTTTTCCATTTCCCCCATTGAGGAGCATCTCTGAAAAATTCAGTTTCAAATTTCCGAATGATATGAATTAACGTTTAATATTTCAAATGGGCATTTAATCGGCCCGAATAAACTTTAATATTTCAGAGCAATAGAAAGTATCTGCTTTGATTTCATTATCGTAGACCATCAGGTAGCACGGGCAGTGGCGGCGGAACCTAAGGGTACAGGTGGTACATGTACCCCCCCCCCCCCAGAAAAAACCGTGGGGGGTACAAACAATGATAATGTACCCCCCACGTTTTGAAGCGATGTTCACGGGAGCTAGATAATCTATCGTGAAATAATATCCCTTAATGAGAGCTAAGTACTGGAAATTAGTCTTCTTTCAGCACAGATGTACACAAGCCCGACGTACTACTCTTCGTTTTGTATGGCGGAATTCCGGCTGTAATTCGTAATTTATTTAAACTGTAGGGTGAGATTTTATTGTCAAAAGACAAGCCAATCCAAATTAACTTCTTAGATAATCAAGATGTCTACTGATAATATTTGAATTTTTCGAATTTTGTACCCCCCAGTCCAAAATTAGTTCCGCCGCCACTGAGCACGGGAACTTAGTTCTGAATTCTCCTGGGACCGTCCAGTTTAGCAATGCCTGGTCAACAGTTGGAACGGGTGGGTGAAGCGTTTTTATAATTAAATTTTATTTTAAAAACATTTCTTCCTGGTATTACTGCTAGGATTAAAATATTGTGCGTTTTATTTTGTAAACCTCATTGACTGCATCAGCTTTAGCAAGAACAACAATAATTATTGGAGCGAGGAGAAATGAAACGATTATCCTATATTTTGCCATATTTTTACTTTGGTCGTACTTTCTCCTCTGCCAAATTACATGTAACCGCTGAACGGGAATTTCACCGTTTCGGACAATTTCAAATCTTCCACTGTGGCTAGATCGCGAGAAGGAAAAATGTCGTATTGCATATTGCACTATTTCAAAGCTCAAATGTTGAGCCACCAGAGGACAAATTCATACTTTTAAAAAACCTTCTAAAAACTTCTAAACCTTTTAAAAACCTTAAAATTTTATCCTGGGCGTATTGACCAAGCAACAAAAATTCATTTTAACGAAAAAATTCATTTTTTATAGCTAGCGTAGTTCATTAGTAAAAATTACATTTTTTTCTAAAATGTATTGTATTTGATCACACTTTAGATGGGCAAAGTTTCATTGAAATCAGAGCAGCCGATTTTAGCGAGGCTAAAAAATTTTCGAAATTCCCTCGTATAAATAATTGTTTAATTGCTTAGGATAAATATACAAAAACTTATGTGAGCCAAATACTAGCGCCAAATGTTCCAATTTCATGAAATTCGTGAGCTTAATTTGAGACGAAATGAGTTAACTGGTAACCCAAATTTTGCAAGTTCTGAGTTTGTTAAGTAAATAACTAAATAATAATTGGAATCCCTACAGTCATAGGAAGTTTATTGAAGGTTAAAGCTAATTAAATTGTAATTGGCACGTAGAATAATAAAAATAGCATCAATTTTCTCATGCTCAGGTAATTGTTGGGGAATAGAAGAGGAAAGAGCTTTGTATATTCGAGCTCAAGCTAGATCTTTACTTGAGGATTAATAATATGTATTTATTTCTTTAACTGAGCAGAAAAGTGTCGGCAGATTATACACACTTTTACACGGAGCACTTCTATACACAAACTGAATTTCAAAAAGGTGTTCTTCTGCTGGTTGAATATTGAAAACTTCACTTGAGTGCATCTTTCTGTATCTTCGCAATTTGTTTTACAGAAAAACCCGCTTTCTGTACACTAAAATTAAATTGAAGGAAAATTATTTACCAACATTTTCACTGCAATTTTAACTTTAATTAATTCCATTTATTAATCCATTTTGATAATTTTTCACAAATTAAGCTTAGATTTAGACCAAAGAACGAAATTAATTTTACCGAAATTTTACGTGGTTTTACATAGCACTCTGTAAAAAAAAATCTAAAAATTTGACATTGAAAATGTGTGTAGCCTTCGTAGCCTTCGTTGATATGCAATTCTACATAATACCATCTTTTAATGCAGTCCCTTAATAACAAGGAAAAAGCGCGTTCACCCGAAACAGTTTGCCCCCCCCCCAATTTGCTGAATGTGGACCAACCCCTGCAGTTAAGCACTTCAAAAAATGATTTAAATTATTATAAACTTAGTGCTGAATATAGCACAGCATGATAATCACTTTATATTTTAAGGAAGAGCATAGAATTTACAAATATTCCTGTTGTCTCCTAGACAAGCATCTTCGATCAGATGAATTCGCTAATTATTCCTCCAAGCAAACCCTCACTTAGCCGCCGGAATGCCATGAGCGCTACATAACCCCAACTATGTATACACTGAGGCCCATGGAATTGCCCACATGGAGGTATCCAATGTGAATGTCAGCATGTTTGAAAATCTGCTCTATAACGAGTTTAGTAGGGAAATTTTCCGTGCCCCCTAGAAAACGCCCACACTTTTCTGTACAAATTGTAATTTTTACTCTGCCCTAAAAACCAATCTCAAAACCCTTTTTCAGGCGCCAAGTCTCTGTAAACATTGTCTTTCCATTTAACTAATGTCTAAGAATTTTACATACGGCCCTAACGCGGCCACGATGGTAACACTAGGGAGGTAAAAAAATTTTACTCAAGAATCAGTTTGCCATGGGCCATGGTGCTTCTCACAATTGATGAGGTAAAATGTAATTCTCAACTTTGGTTTTTACCATTCTAGCGATGTCCGCAAAATTGCTTCCAAAACTAACTGTGCAACAGTTGACGAAATGATAATTTTTAATGAGGAATTTCAAGTATCATTTTAGCTTTTGCTCTCACAAAAATCCCAATCAAATCGTAGCAATTGTCTCCGGAACCTTGAAGGGTATTGCGTATCACACATTTTTCCAAGCTAGATTTTTAACAAGAAAATATTTTCCAACGTAATCTCTTGAAGCTTTAGCGATGAGATTTGGGTTGGAAGGGTTGAGTAATTAAAATAGATAGGCATTAGTTTAAGAATACTTGAACATTAAAAATAACAAAAAACCGCATGTTAGTGTTAAACATCACTTGAGTTGGAGCTGGAAATAGTTGGGTTAATGGGAGTAGAGGAAAAAGTTTTCGTTCATATAAATAAGTGCGAATGTAGACAAAGCGGCCCCAGTCATTTACACGTCAGCATATCACACTCTTCTTCCCTTCAGCTCTGCACACTTGGCTCCCTATATGTAACCGCATAGTAAAATATGCCTAGCCTTGAATCTAACCCTTGCTTCCCTCTCACACCATCTCTCTTATATCATCCAACTATAGCTCTCCAGCACGTTGACGCTTCATACACATAACAAGGGAAGCCAAACATTGACTTTTAGTTCCCACACTCTCATTACACTTTTATTCTCTCAATATTTTCCAATAAATATTTTATTTTTGTTACAATTTTTAAATATTTTGACTCTTTTTTTAAAATTACTCATAAACGCTTAAATGTTCAAGACAAATCGAGGTAGTATGGGAAAATATTGAAAGTTCGCATTATTGTATATAAGGGCCTCTATTAACATATAAAATGTACAAGAGACTGCTCAGGCCACATAAGGCCTATTGCAGATAAAAGTTCGCATTAGCTTTCTGCAATAATTATGATAAAAGTCACATGGAAGTCAGGTCAAAAGAAACAAAAAACAAGATAATTGAAAATAAAATAATTTATGCTGAAATTACCTACACCCTTAGGGTTCTTATCATTATTGGGAAAAGATTTCTTTGAGAGATTCTTCTTTTGATGAATGCAGGGTAAGAGTTTGTAGAATCCCGAGAAATTACAATATTGGGTACATTTTGGGTCCCCTAATTTTTCATACTTACTGGTTAGAATTAGAACATTTGTTCAAGATAAATGATGAAAATATAGACATTAGGCTCTAATATTGTTATTCCCTACATATTATAACCACCCTACTTATCATTTGGCTTCTAAACAACACAACACCAAAATGTTAGAAGCCTTTCTTTTGTAACTACTACTAAAAACGTTGAGATTTAATAAAGAGTTTTAATGCGGGAAAAAAAAATTAATTAAATTAAACTTTTTTTTCTGACAATATTTGTACACACATTTGAAATTACAATAAAAGATTCAAATAGTTGTGGCAATTCGGAAAAATCTTTAGGGTGAAAGTAAAATATTGGTTAGGATTTGCTCAGATTAAAAATTGCAATGGTAATGAAAATTATTATTAATATTATTTTTGGCCTCCTGCATCCTACGAAAAAAACAACAAATTCACCGCAGTTTGATAAATAAATGTTTTGAATGAAACAGGATGTGAAAATAATATGCACGTTTTTGCCGAGGATTTTGTATGATACTCATGCACCGGCTCTACATATAATCACTTGTACAATTGGTATGATGAATACTTAACAACTTAACCTTAACTTTAGATTGCCATCCAAAATTTTGAAATTGTGTCTATACTGTGTCGAAAGGCAAATGTCAGAATGACGTCAGTGAAATAAAATGTTTCTATCTCTCTCTCATTTTTACTTGCTTTTAAAAAAAAATAAAGCATAAAATAGAAATAAAATATCGGTAAGGATTTGCTGAGATTCAAAATTGAAATAATAATCATTATTATTATTTTTGGCCTACTGCATCCTATTCGAAAAAACTTAACAACAAATTCACCACATTTGATGCATAAATGTTGTGTATGTTTGTGACTCATGAATGAGAAAGAGGATGGGAAAATAATATGCACGCTTTTGCCGAGGCTTTTGTATGATCCTCATACAAGTTCATGCAGCAAAGCTAACTTCACTTGCTGTCTCATGCACTTGTGCTTTATCAACAGCAACTTTCTCTCCTACTCATAAACATGTGACTAGAACTGCCGCTTTTATTTGAATTCCAGTCAAAAGCTCATTTCCACATTTGTTGCTATTATGTTTTTGGGTCTTGATATTCCTTGTTGAATTTGTTACCTTAATTGTTGTAGGTTTCTCCGATTGTGTTAGAAACTTTGAATTCTCACCCTCATTTTTTCATTGAAAATCTAACCACAAAAATAGACGGAAATTATAAAATATCAGGAACAAACTTTCTCAATTTGGTACAACATTGACCAACACATAAGACAAGAATATTTCCAGGATGGTGGTAATTTTACAACCAACATCATTATTATTTTTTTGCTTACACATTTCTGTGCCAGTTTCATTTTTGAAAATATTTTTTTCCTCACAACGTAAATATTTTCTAGGAAATGTGATGGAGTATTCTTGGGACTAATTCCACAAATTTTCCTTGTTCAACATTTTACGGACTTTGAAGCAAAATCCAATTGGCAATTGGGACAACTTTTGCGGTAGAAGGTAAAAAGGGTTTAATAAAATTTCAAATTATTTCATTTCGAACGGGGTTCAGCTTCCAACCCAAATGACGTTTTTTAATGGTTGTGAACGAGACAGTTATACTTAGTAATCCAAGCCTTTATCACACTCACATCCTGTTCGGCCTCTGAAAAAGTAGAAGTGACTTATTCTCAACTAATGTTTGCTTGCAAAATAACCATTATTATTGTTTGAATTAATTTCCTCTTTGTAATTTTATTTCAGTGCTCCAACTTTTGCTCCATTGTTTTTCTTTCGCTATCACCTTTGTACACTCCAACTGTATTTTTTAAGGAAGGATTTTAAGATCCGACATACACGTACCGACACAGACATTTGAGTGTGACAAACCAAAGAGAAGATTATGGCAGAAAATACACATCTAAAGGATTGCAGTGTCGGGGAATTGGTGGGTAGGGACTCCATTAATAATGGTGAAAAACACATTAATATCAAATGCAATCTGATGAACCGCAAAAGAGACTCACATCGAGCATTATTAAGAGATGAAAGCGAATCTTCGAAAATACCTAGAATCTATCACGATGTACAAGATCCCATTGAGTCCTTCACCGGAAGAGAAGATATTTTAGCAAAAATCAGTGGTATTATCGAAAAAAATCGACAAGAAGGAAAACTGACTGTTCTATCACAAACAAACATGGTAACTGGAATCGATGGAATTGGCAAGACAGAAACCATTCGAAAATACATTTTCGAATGGAAAAATTCTTATGGTCACATATTGTGGATCAACGGAGAAAATTTCACTGAAGCCAAAAACTCCTTCAGTAGAATCGCCAAGAAGTTGCTAATGAGCCCAGGGGAATTTGGCAAAGGGCTAGAGCCCCTTCGGGATGCCGTGCAGGAAATTTATGAGCGCCTCTGCAAAAAAACTGTACTCGTCATATTTGATAATGCTGAAAAACTTGGGACTCCCCCGAAAGAAGAAGGGATTTATGCATTTCTACCAAAGTCCATTCAACCTGGATGGGAGAAGCCCACTTTTATTGCCACCTCGAGGATTCGGGAATGGAAAGATGTGAGCGTACTTGAGCTTGAAGCTTTCCACGATGACGAAACTTACAAACTTTTACTGAGTCAATTGGGATTTGATGATACGCAAGAGAACCGTGATTTTAGTGCTCAAATAGCTATCTATACTCAAGGGCTTCCACTTGTGGTTCAAGTTATCATTGGGATTATTCGGAGGGAATCCGAACAGCGGGAGGCTATGGGGGAGGCAAATTACACGATGCAAGATTTCTTGGCTGAATTCAAAAATTGCGATGGCGATTTCATTGACCGGGAGCCTCATGACCAGCCCGTCCCACACAGTATTTTGAAAATTTTTAGCATTTCTTTTCAAAAACTCGAGAAAGAGACTCATGGAATTCTTGCGATGAAAGCTTTAAATATCATGTCTTTATTAAGTCCCGACAGCATACCCAAAAGTTTATTCACAGATCTTTTGTCACCGGAGGAGGAGCCAACTCTGCCCGACGCACTCCTTTTGCTACACAGCTTCAACCTTGTTACTATGAAAATTACGTACTTTCAAGTTCATCGCCTTATCCAACGTGTTGCATTATATTTTGCAAGCTCAGCGCCCATCTCTCCATCTCAACGTACGTCCTGCTTATCGCAAGCTGTCCAAAGTGAAGTTGAGGATTTTTCGGAAGTAACGCTTTCGTCCAGAGATAACAAAATCCAAAAAATGTTGCAGTTCACTACAGAACGGTTCGAAAAAATTCTTAAGACTATTGAAGCACAATCCAACATAATTTATGAGACGCTTGAAAACGGTTGTCAACTTGCACAAAATTTTGAAAAGCATAGTACAATAACCCCACAGTTCCATCAAATCCTAGCGGAGAAGCTAGAGTTCCATGGAAGGTACAAAGATGCAATCAGAATACTCAAAAAGATGAGAACCAAGAAACCCGATCTAAATGATATCAAAGTGGCCACCATAACAGGCGACTTGGCAAGATTGTATGAGAAAAAAGGCAAGTACTACAAGGCTATTACACTGTATGAAACAATTATCAAAACCAACGAAATTCACAACGGTCACACTGATGCCATCTTAAGTGCAAAATATGGTTTGGCAAGCGTGTTCCAACATCAAGGAAAGTACGACAAAGCCTTGGAACTATACCGACACGTCTTGGAAGCTCAAGAAAATATCTTGGGTCCCAATCATCCCGACACACTTTCCACAAAACACAACTTGGCAGGCGTGTTAGAACGACAAGGAAAGTACGTCGAAGCCTTGAAACTATACCAAAACGTCTTGGAAGCTGAAGAAAATATTTTGGGTCAAAATCATCACAGTTCACTTCATACAAAAAACCATTTAGCAGGCGTGTTTAAAACTCAAGGAAAGTACGACGAAGCCTTGGCACTATACCAAAACGTCTTGGAAGCTCAAGAAAATATTTTGGATGAAAATCATCCCCGCATACTTGCCACAAAACAATGTTTGGCATACGTGCTTCAAAATCAAGGAAAGCACGACGAAGCCTTGGAACTATACCAAAACGTCTTGGAAGCTCAGGAAAATATTTTTGGTCCAAACCATCCGAATACGCTTACCACAAAACACAATTTGGCAGGCGTGTTTGAAACTCAAGGAAAGTACGACGAAGCCTTGGAACTACTTCGACACGTCTTGATAACTCGACAAAATATGTTGGGTCCCAATCATCCCCACACACTTTCCATAAGACACGATTTAGCAGGCGTGTTTCAAAATCAAGGAAAGCACGACGAAGCCTTGGAACTATATCAAAACGTCTTGGAATCTCAAGAAAATATCTTGGGCCACAATCATCCCCACACACTTCTAATAAAACACAATTTGGCACGAGTGTTAGCACAACAAGGAAAGCATGACAAAGCCTTGGAATTATACCGAAACGTCATGAAAGCAAGAGAAAATGTCTTGGGTCCCAATCATCCGCACACAATTTTCACAAGACACGCTTTGGCAGGCGTGTCTCATAATCAAGGAAAGCACGACGAAGCCTTGGAACTATACCAAAACGTCTTGAAAGCTCAAGAAAATATTTTTGGTCCAAACCATCCGAATACGCTCATCACAAAACAGAATTTGGCAGGCGTGTTTGAAACTCTAGGAAAGTACGACGAAGCCTTGGAACTATTTCGACACGTCTTGAAAACTCGAGAAAATGACTTGGGTCCTAATCATCCCCAAACACTTTCCGTAAGACAGGCTTTGGCAGGCGTGTGTCATAATCAAGGAAAGCACGACGAAGCCTTGGAACTATACCAAAACGTCTTGGAATCTCAAGAAAATATCTTGGGCCACAATCATCCCCACACACTTCTAATAAAACACAATTTGGCACGAGTGTTAGCACGACAAGGAAAGTACGACGAAGCTTTGGAACTATTTCGACACGTCTTAAAAAATCGAGAAAATGTCTTGGGTCACAATCATCCGCACACAATTTTCACAAGAAACGCTTTGGCAGGCGTGTCTCGTATTCAAGGAAAGCACGACGAAGCCTTGAAACTATACCAAAACGTCTTGAATGCTCAAGAAAATATCTTGGGCCACAATCATCCCCACACACTTCTAACAAAACACAATTTGGCACGAGTGTTAGCACAACAAGGAAAGTACGACGAAGCGTTGGATCTATACCGAAACGTCCTGGAAGCTCAAGAACGTGTCTTGGGTCCCAATCATCCCGACACACTTTCCACAAGACACGATTTGGTAATCGTGTTTCAAAATCAAGGAAAGCACGACGAAGCCTTGGAACTATACCAAAACGTCTTGGAAGCTCAGCAAAATATTTTGGGCCAAAATCATCGCAGTACACTTGCCACAAAACACAATTTGGCAGGCGTGTTGATAAATCAAGGGAAGTACGACGAAGCCTTGGAACTATACAAATACGTCTTGGAAGCTCGACAAAATGTCTTGGGTTGCAATCATCCCGACACACTTCTAACAAAACACAATTTTGCACGAATGTTAGTACGGCATGGAAAGTACGATGAAGCCTTGGATCTAGTGCTGTAATATAGTTTGGTTCAAATCGTTCTTGTTAGATAACAAAACACTAACAATACTTCCGACTACGAACAAAGCAGGAACAAAACTAAATAACGTCGTGGAGAAAGAACAAAACTGGACAAAAACTAAACAACGACGTACAGAAGCTGTATTAGGTCTAATCGGTCAGGGAAAACCCCAGTGGGAAAAAACCCCTTTCCTTGAGTCAAAATATAAACCACCCCCGGGATTCGAACCCGGGTACAACTCAGACAACGAGTAAACTCGAGCCCTGGCCGCTATGCTGCATGGGGCTTGTCAATCAAAGATAGTAAGACGAAGCCTTGGAACTATTTCGACACGTCTTGGAAGCTCAAGAAAATACTTTGGGTCAAAATGACCCCAGTACACTGACAACAAAACAGAATTTGGCAAACACGTTATATCTTACACGCTTTTTTTAACCTTGGATTTTGTGTGTTTTGCATTTAGTTCATTCTGGCTCATCTGGGTGGTTCATGAATTCTGGGGTTTATTTTCTTGTCTTTGAAATTGCGTACGTCACTGTTGTGGAAGTTGAATTGCTTCTCTACGCTAGAGCTTCATATAGTAAATATTTGGTAATGAATATGGTCTTCAAAATTATAATATCAATAAACTAAAGTTTACTTATTATCATTGTAAGTACTTGCCTCTATCATTGTTATTACATTAAATACAGCCAGTTCAGTCCAGTGGTGAAGTACCTGACCTCGGCCAGGGAATGGCATGGATTCGATCTACCCAGATAAGGC
>JAQFXU010003655.1:0-15606 GCA_034693705.1 Spatulosminthurus flaviceps
GGCAATAGGAAAAAATGCAAGTTCCCTATTTTCTCGGGACCTGGCTCGTACCCATAAAAGCGAATGAGGATAGTCCACTCGCTTATTGCAGATACCAAAGTGATCAAGCCCAATATTATCATGCAGCACGTTGAAGAGCGGTCCCAGTAATATTTTTGCTGATTAAAATACAGAAATAAATGCCTCGTCAGTGTAATAATTTTTTCTCCCAAAAACACACTAAAAATTCGTAGAATTACGTCTCCGTATATTTTGATTTGATGGACCGTAAGGTGTATGAGATTTCCATAAAATTCCTCCGACCCAGAAAATTCTTTTATGGGATTCTGTATGTCTATTGAAATGATGCTAAGCATTTCAATGAGTGGCAAAAGCATGGCTATGATATTTCGGAAACTAATGTAAGAGAACTTAAAATTATTTGATAATATTTTCGCCATGTTACAAGGGAAGCAAAAGCCCCACCACCCCCAAAATACTAGAATTCTCAGTATTTTTTCCATTGTGAGAAGTATTTTTTAGCAAAAGGATAAGAAACGAATAACCAGAACAGAACTAGAACCAAGTGGAGCTAAAAAATGAATGTTGGCAAAACGTTCGCCGTAATAACTCTTGGTACTTCTCTAGCATGATATCATGTAATTTCGCTGGGCATACCCGAATATAATTGGTAATATCTTGGTAGAAAAACGTTCATGTCAATTAAATATAAATTAACCTTGTTTTTGTTTCATTCTCCTAACGATTAACTTAAGCGCTTTCATCTGAGAAAGTTACTTTCAAGTCAGCTATAATTTCATTTTATTTGCAAATAATTAACACAGTGTTTAGTTACGAAGTATATTCATATCTATTAGAGCGTATGTAAGCATATAAAATTTACTTGCTGATTGAGTTAAAAGGCAGTTAGCGCAACCATTGACGTACTATGTTCAATATAATGGAACATATAAATAAACCAAAATTTTACGTATTAAATTTTCATTTATTTGTTCTTTAAGTTCTATAAGTTTTATATGGGACATACTTAAAAGGTTGTGTTATAATATCCTCATAATAAATTTTTATGATGAAAATGGCCCAAGTAAAATGAAAAACAATTGCTTTCGAGTGGCATGACGAACAATTACACTTTATACAGTATAAAAAGCAAGTAATTTTTAGGATGGTGTGCGGCATATTTGTACTGTTTTCAACTCCACCTTGTGTGCTTACTCAGATAATTTTTAGAGGTTGAAGAATTATAATAATACTGATAAGGAATGCAATTTTGTTGTAACCCCTGAATCTTCGGTTTTTTGTTCAAAATATGTTAGAGTACTTCACCTCTACTACTGATCTGATCCATATAACTTCCGCCCACATATTAAATTTTGAATTTTTTTAAAAATTCCCGTCTAACCTGTACTTGATATTTAAAATTTTCAATGGCGCTCAACATGGAGTCCCCAGATGTCAAAAGCCACTTTTTTGGGTAATAAATTCACAGTTTCACTTTCAAACTTTTTGACGACTTATTAGTAAATGCATACTATTGGCCCTCAAGTTCTGCCTAATCCACATTTAACGTAATTTTAGTTAAAAACTTTGGTTTGCTGGATAAAATTAAAACTTTTAAATTAAATAAATTACAAATGTTACATTTTTGAATGTTAAGTTTTACATGTATCGTTAAACTTCCAAATCCCTGTGTTGAGCGCCATTTAAATTTCTGCTTCTGGATTTACAGAATAATTTCGAAATTTCGTAAATTAAAAAAATTTGCAGGTGGAAGGTATGGATGGGAGGTTTTCTAACATATTTTGAACAAAAATCGAAGAGTCAGGGGTACAGCAAAAGTATAGACCTTTTGAGAAATTAATTTAGGATTGCATGTAACTTTGCTAGGCAACCCCAAATACTGGATAATCTTTTTGTGGAAATCTTTTGGGGAAATTATAGGCAAACAGCCTATATTGTTATTACATGTTGTTTACTGCTTTTATCTGAGAAAATGACTCGTGCACGCCTTTATTTATAAATATTG
Organism: Spatulosminthurus flaviceps; assembly: GCA_034693705.1. Classification (NCBI taxonomy): domain Eukaryota; kingdom Metazoa; phylum Arthropoda; class Collembola; order Symphypleona; family Sminthuridae; genus Spatulosminthurus; species Spatulosminthurus flaviceps. The sequence continues at coordinate 2,027 of JAQFXU010003655.1, forward strand.
ACCAAACAATATATTTTCCATAGCAAGTCTCAACAAGTAAGTTTGGGGTAATCGACAAACTGCCCTAGCCTGAAAGAATACAACAACAAAATAATTATCGTAAATCGATTTCACTGGAAGGTTTTGAGTCCCTTAAGAAGTGTATTATTGCTTTCCAGCGTAATTCTGCGTCTCCGAGTTCCTTCATTCTATAATCATAGTCTGTCCCAAATTTTTTTCCAAACCTAAATGGTCTTCCAATAATAAATAATTGAAAATAAATATTCGCTATACATATAGTGTTTACATTGAGCTAAATCTTGTCAATCAAAATGATGTCATAATCTACATAAAAAAATTCAAACGTTGAAAATTTCCATTTTCAATTCAAGACCCAATTGGTTATCTCACTACACTTACTCGTATTTGTTATAAAGTAAGCTTAATATTACCTGAAACTGAAACTAATAACCAAATATTTTTCACACATTTTTTGTTTTACCTTTTTATCACACGCTCGAACGTGCCTCGCGCATCACTTAACTTATCAATCTCGTCCTTTCCCTTTAGATTTAATATGACTATTTTGTTGCATTTCATGTGTTTAGTGCAGTAGAATTGAAGTGGTCTATCATATTGTATTCAATACACAAATTTTCTAGCTCCTATTCCTATGCCATAACTGGCGTTTAGCATTTGAGTGTCAGAAAATTGCACAAATGCACAATTAAAATTACAACAAACTCGCAACTTTGGTTAATTAAAAATAAAAACTGTTAATATGGTGTTCGCAGAGTTTTTTAAGTTTTCCAGACTGGAAATAAGAAAAATAACGAAGACACAATGCGAACAATTTGTTAGGTGGCTTCCCGTCGCCATCAAGAAGTAAATAATGAATTTTGAGATAGATTTTCTTTTCATTGAATGACTCTTGAAATACTAGCCGGACTACATGAGTGAAAATTTAAGCATTCAAAAATACGACAATACAGCGATTTATAATGTGCATTGCGTGTCAGTTATACCATGGCATTATGCCACGTCTTAAATTTAAAACGCACAATTTTAAATTTGCCAATGTGTTGCAACTAAAAATGTTTCTGTAGACGCTAGTATTTTTTCAAATCGTACTTGCGCATTCTTATTACGAATTATATTTCGTATTTTACAATTTCTGAACAGATGATCCCATGCATTAATTGATTCTATATAAAGAGAGCCGCTTCCATAAATAATTGATAATTCTACTGAAGCTAACCTAAGTTGATTTATTAATCTTATATAGTGGGGGATTCGATGAGAAGTATCCGGGATACATAGTACTTTGGTGAACAAATTTAGACTGCTGGTTTTCTCCTGAAACCCCGATTTCAAACATCACAACCAAAAGCTGATTCTCCCCAAAATTTGAATGAAATTGGATAACCTATTGAGTGTCTAGATACTATTAATAAGGCAGGATTGGAGAACTCCAATCATTAGAAACATGCCTAAAGGGTATTGACAACGACAACTTGAAAACGTCCTTTGGGAAAATGGCCGAATTGCAGCCCAAAATTAACATTCGTTGCCACACATTGTGGTTTGAACTGATGTTTCACATTTACGGTGCTTAGTGTACGTGACTTCACAAAGCAGCAGCCGACGTTTGTGTCTCTTGTGATTCAGCCTGCTAAAAATATCCGAGATCCAACCAATACCACTCCTAAGGGTAATGTCCTTTGGGAAAATGTAGGTAAAGTGTTTCCTATTCCTAGAATACATCATCATTGATACACATACATCATTTTGATCCAGAATAAGGATGTTAAAACTAATACTTAACTCACATGTATCATACAGTGCCCTGAGTTTGTTACAAAAGCACTTTCCTTGGGTTCAAGGATTCCAACTTAGAGTTCCGAACAGTGAAATGACTAAACTGGTTCGTTAGTTAGCAAAATTCTGGCCTCAATTTCCCAACAATGAACCTCTGATATACGTAGGCTACCTTTCTGCCGGGTCAACCATTTTTATTAATTTAATTTATGAAGGGGTACACCGGGTTTGAGTTTATTAGGATATTAAAGGGACAAGTGGCTTCTGCGGTAATCTATGAAATGTTGGACACCATTCCCTTGACAGCAGCGGTATAATGCGGAGATGGAGCTTGCAGGGTGCTATCAAGAACGAGCAAGCAGAGAGTCTAGCTGTACAACTTTTAACTGAACATAGAAATAATGGAAGTGTTGAGGGGGCATGTACTGGAGATTAAGAGGGAAATGAACTTCAGATATACGCAGGCTACTATTCTGCCCGGTCAACCATTTTTATTAATTTATTTACTCTGACAATTTCGGACATTAAAACGCCGGACATTCGAAATTTCGCTTTAGCTGGACTATTCGAAGATATTGTGAATACATTACTGGTCCCAAAATTGAGGAAGAATCTTACTTCCGATAAGATTCAAACGTTTAAAGATGGGTCACCAACGGGTGTCAAGTTTGTCAAAAGTTTCATAGCTTGACCTCCATAGGACAAACTATGAAGTGGGGGTTTGACGTCCGAGGTCAAACATCCCGCCTCCATTGTTTTACAGAGGTCATGACCTCTGGAGGTCAAACTATAAAGCTTTTGGCAAATTTGACAAAGTGGACAGGAGGTTTTGTCATGAGGAATGTTTTGTCAAATTTCGTAAAATTTGTATTAGCAATTCGTTAGATAGGTTGTGCCCATTGAATCCCGCACAGTTTGACCCTGACATTATTAAGATAGGTGCCGGGTCAAAATTTCAATTCCAAAATGTTTATTAACATTGGGCTTAACTTTATTGTGCATTTGGTCAACTTTGGACTCATGCGATATTTGTTTGGAAGAAAGCTGATGGAGTTACTCTAATGAGTAGTAAAATATCCTCAATCTACAGGAAATTCCTGAGGTCTGTATTGTTGCATTCTTTCAGAATTAAAAGAATTGAAGATAATCTACAAAAAATCGAAGAGTGGAAAAATTAGCACGACTCACTCATGTTGCCAATGAATTTGGCTTCCACCTCCTTCCACAGTTGTCAGTCATCTTGAAAATACGGATACTTTACAACGATGCTGCTATGAAAGGTAGTTTAAAATTTCCTCTAAATAATCTTCTTGGACCAACCGTAGTTTTAGTTTCGATCCTTCAAAATTTGGGTTTTATTAGTCGTCAGCTATATAAGTACAGCCGCACGTGTCACAATGTCTCCGAAAATAATGTCTCACATTTTATAAAAAGCCAAGACAAGACACTCGGAAATGGTGTTTCATGCTTGATTGCAAAAACTTCATTATTTGAAACTAATATGTATAATGTAAATGTAATAATTTTGGTTGTAGAGATCACGACCGCTCTGCAACCATTGGCTCAAAGCAAGAACATCCAAATTTTGAGTATAAAGGGAATCAATTTTCGGAAGAATGTAGGAGTCCTCAATTATTGTTCTAATTGATTCATGCAGGTCTTCACTGTTATGACCTACTGGTTTGCTTATTCAGACTATATTTCCAATCATTCACTCGTAGTTACCAGTTGATGGTAGTATATTTTTGCATACGAATACAATTTAGTTATGGTATTGTTTCATAAAAATACTTCACTGCTGCATCTTTATTAAGCAATTATATTGCCATACTTTATTAAATACATAAATTAAATAAATATTTTTTCATTTTTTGCGAGGTGTTGATGGGTACTATGTATGTATAGTTAATAACCTTCAATATGCCCTGTCTAAGTGTGAAATGTATTTGTTAATTTCTGTAGAAAATAAGACACCAAATTACCAAGAATGGGGTATCCAACAAGTTAATTTAATGTGCCCCAAAATGCTGTTGCCTTTTCCAATGCGATGCGCCTTTATTTTGCAATGATTCCATGGCATTTATATTGTGTGAAACGCTGTTTGTACTCTTTTTTATTGAACCTGAGACGAAGTAATGCAGTAGAATAATGGACAAAAATTAGGCAAAAATTGATGCCAACAGCACCGGGGATTCCCAAGCGGTCACCCATCCAAGTACTAACCCGGCCCAACGTTGCTTAACTTCAGTGATCGGACGAGAACTGGTGCTTTCAACGTGGTATGGCCGTTGGCGAAAGGTGAAGCTACCGTTGTCACATTCAATTTTCCACGCCACTCAAAACTTTTGCAATTATCTTGCTAACTCTGATAAATTAGTGAGAGTAGTTAAAGTAGGAACCTCGATTAACTTTGTAGCGATTTATACATCATCATCATCATTTTGAAGGATAACGGACATCTTACCTATCAGAGATTAATCAACTATAAATAATTTTCTTGATTCTAAAATTTCTAAAAATGATAAATTTCTTGATTATTTTGACTACATTTACATCCCAATAATAATTATAATACAATGTATAAGAATGATGATTTTGCTACCCTACTGTAGTTTCACTTCCAAATGTGTCATTTATTTTAAGGCCTTATAAATAGTTAAGTTCTTGTGTGAACCGAAATCGTGGCATGCTATCTAAAATCTAATTTAGTAAAGGTGTAGGCTAAAACTTGATGGGTAAAATTATAGCAGAAATCTCTATAGATAATAATAATTCAGGAAAAAATATAAAAAAGTGATGCCAACAGCACCGGGGGTTCCCAAGCGGTCACCCATCCAAGTACTAACCCGGCCCAACGTTGCTTAACTTCAGTGATCGGACGAGAACTGGTGCTTTCAACGTGGTATGGCCGTTGGCAACAGAATAGCAGGATGTTTTTCGACTTCTGTTGCTGTTTGACGCCACTTAAAAATGTAAACACCCATAACCTAAAGTATGTTAAAAGTTTCAAAGCCTTCTAGGTCAGCAAATGTTTTGTTTGTATCCCGTTTTCACGCCGTAAAATAATTCCATATCTAATATCATCCATCTGGTATGGGTCCCTGAAAAAAATACGGTCCTTTTACTTTGTATTCGTAAAATTGGGTAATGAGATTCTAAACTCGATTTCGACTTAAAATACGTTTCTTTGATTTTTGCAAAATTTTGTACTGGTAATTAAAATTTGAATGCTCAGCTTTTCTTTAGATTATCCCAGATTGAACTACTACTTTAAATCCATTTCTTATCTTGTTTAAAACTTACAATTTTATCCACAACATGGATCGATTTAGGCATGCATTGTCAATGAGATAATATGTCTCCCTAAGTAAACTTAAAAATTTGACGGCTAAAAGTTGTGCGTAGATTCATTTTAACAAGAAGAACTTTAGATAACTTTTTACGTTTACTTTTTTAATTAGCTGACTCCACGTATGGAGTTCTTCACCAGGTTCAAATGTGATTTGACTATTGAAAAATAAATCTGTTCGCTTCAAGAATTGACCAATTACAACTTGCGGAAAATATTTATTTAAAAACTAAAAAGTACTTATATTCACGTTATGCATATTTATTTATTTTTAAACTTTTGGTGTGTAAGGCTAAATATGGTGACCCATGGAAGGTAAGCCTTACGAGTGCAAAGATTGCACATAAGAGTCAATGTGTGTGAGACTGTGACTGTAAGTATGTGGGGCCAAATGAGAGCTGGAGTAAAGTCTCGAGTGAAAGGGATGGATGAGGAGGCCCAAAATAAACGTGTAGTTAGGTCGGGCTCTACTGTCAGACTCCTAGACTTTAATGTATTTTAGATGTAAGTGTACAGTGGGTGGTGTAGGAGTAAGGGTAAGCATATTTACCCTTACAGGTGAGAGAAGCCCGAGATTGCCAAACCTGTCAACTGAAGGAACTTATTTTTTACAATTTAAATTTTAAAGCTAAAACTACATTCTGGATAGAATGAAAATATTGAATCACACCCAGTTCAGCATTTTCTGGTTTATCTTACACGCATATTGCCTTTTTCAGTACGGATGTTTTAATATTATCCAGCTATGATTATGTCAAAAAAGTAGACAACTTCATCGAACTGGCCAAATGTTTTTTCCAGTAGTCCTTCATTTCGTTTGATAAAAGACTAAATATTTGTTGCGGTATTTGGATTTTAATATTCTTTGCCCATCGACTTGAAACTCAGGAAACTCGCAATCAGCCCATCTTCTTTGCTTCTGAGTCCACCAATTGGAATACGAAAACGAAATATGTCAGAATAGTGGCAAAGATCTGTAAAAATAATATGTAACGGTTTCTCTTTAATTTTTTCTTAAAAATCGGGCGAAACGTCAAATTTTTAACGTTCCCGACATACTTGAATTGGAATCCTAGTAAGCTTACCCCAGAAAAAATTTTATGATTAACGTCGAAAACGTCGAAAGCACTCAGTTTCCATTTCCAATCCAAAGCCCATGTGAGCACGGGATTCTTCTAACAATAAGTAAACTCATTATCCAACCTGTGCAATAATCATTTAACACAATAGCTTATCGACAATCAAATCATATTGCTCAACTACCTGTGCCTCAAATTCCACCATTCTTGTTTGATTTGGTCTGGTTAATTCATTCTTCATGTCATCTCTAATAAGTCTCATCTACAAAGCATTACAATAAGTGCACGGCAGCACTCAAAAAAATTATTAACCTTCGAAGCATTAAAATTACATATTAAACTTTGTTCATAACAAAAAATAAAAAAAACGTAATCGAATATTATACTAATTTTGAAAACATTACTTTATTATCCATGAAATGCCAAAGGAAGCAAGGAAACAGATCTGGAGCAAATTCTTGAGAGCATCGGGAAAGTAACTTGGATCTTGTAAAAATATCAAAAAACCTACAGCGCCGAAAAGCCCGAGTGTGCTCACAAAAATAATTACCAAGGAAAAAAACCCCGCTACTGTAGAATACGTCTCAAAACATGATTTCAGCATCACAAAATCATCAACGAATTTTGAACAATAATAATTAGTCGTTTTACTGTTAATTTTCTTCCCATTAGTTTCAACTGTTCCAGCGCCCACTGCCGGAATAACGACTTTTTTAAACTCACCCAAATACTTTTCATACATCTCCAGGAGGCATAACCCAACAATTGTGATAAAAAACATAGCAAGTGGATACCCTGCGATTACGAGTAAGTCAATGAACAAAAACCAAGGCACAATAGTGTACCGAGATGACGGCAATAGGAAAAAATGCAAGTTCCCTATTTTCTCGGGACCTGGCTCGTACCCATAAAAGCGAATGAGGATAGTCCATTCGCTTATTGCAGATACCAAAGTTATCATACCCAATATTATCATGCAGCCAGTAGAAGAGCTGTCCCAATAATATTTTTGCTGATTAAAATACAGAAATAAATGCCTCGTCAGTGTAATGATTTTTTCTCCTAAAAGCACGCTAAAAATTCGTAGAATTACGTCGCCGTATATTTTGACTTGATGGACCGTAAGGTGTATGAGATTTCCATAAAATTCATCCAGCCCGGAAAATTCTTTTATTGGATTCTGTACATGTATTGAAATGATGCTAAGCATTTCCACGAGTGGTATAAGTACGGCTGTGAAGTTTCGAAAACTAATGTAAGAGAACTTAAAATTATTTGATAATATTTTCGCCATGTTACAAGGGAAACACACACCCCACCATCCCCAAAATACAAGAATTCGCAGTAATTTTTGCATTATTGAGAGAATAGTTTTAGTAACAGAACAGCAGTATACACACGAAAGTAAGAACGAAATAAGACACGAAAAACTAGACGAAAAGTCCGAACCTGATAAAAAGTAATTGATGGCAAAATATTTTTCTAATGTGAAATTCGCTATAACTTTACGTACTTTATTGGTATGGGATTTTGCCAGGCACACCCTAACGTTCGATAATAATTTGGTGAAAGGCTTTCATGGAAATTAAACGTAAATAGTCTTGTTTGTGCTTCATCCTGCTAAGTAAGTAACTAATAATTGTAAGTACTTCCATGCTTTCATCTGAGAAAATTACTTTCCAAGTCAGCTAAGTAATTTTATTTAAACATTGTATTTTGTTAAATACACAGTACACATTTGTATCTTTCCAGTACAGTGTGAACAAGTAACTTTTAGAGTGGCGTACAGTATGTTTACCGATCAACTCCACCATGATTACCTAAAGAGAATATTTTAAGCGGTTGAAGAATAAATAATATGCTGGGAAGAAAAAGGCTTTCAAATTATATTGACTAGGAATACTAGGATTCACCATTATATTTGCGTCAAATTACGCAATATTAAAATTGGTCGTGCCTCGGAATCCCAATGCTCATTCTCCATGTCTTCAACGGGGTTAAGTAATTAACAAAAAATATGAAAAGTAAAACAAAGAAAATCACTTCGGCAGTCGATCCTCATTAGCTCCTTGTTGCCCACGGTTATTTTTCCATTTAATCATATCATGGGATAATTTTTAAATGATCGTGGAATTGGGAAATGTGTTGTATATTGTTGACATTCATGTTCAAGTGCGTATGAAAAGTAACGTGATTCGTATCCTAAAAAGTTCGTAGGAAAAATGCGTAGATAAAATTACGCTGCAACATCCAGGATTGAGAGGTGATGAAAATAATATCAGTGTTACTGAATAAAAAAGAGACTGTAGATACGTAATTGAAATTAGTTATCTGCTTTAAGAATTGTATCAGTCCAACAACCTCATAGCCTCTGAGTTAGGGACTTGAGAAAATGTTGTGGAAAATTTTCTCGAATGCAACGACATTACATGCATATTTACTCTTTTAGAGTGATAAAAGGTGCTGACTACGTATCGCAATGCCGCATATGAAAGTTGTATCTGTTACTGAATACTAGGCAACTAACAATAAGGGAAGAGTTCGGAAAAGGAAAAGGGTTAAGAGTATCCGATAAAATGCATTTTCGACCATTGTTGGTGTTGGTGACGGTGAGTGACTTCATTCTTGCTAACATAATATTCCTCTCAATATGCGATTTCTATAAAAAATTTCAATTTCAGGCAATGATTTTAATCTTTGCCCTGTACTCTACGGAAGTATCTGGAATTCCGGTTCCCGGTTTCTGGTGGCTAAGGAATGACGGCTTTTCCGTAAAAACTACTACTGAAACTGCTGTTTTGACAAGCACTGATAACACGACCTAAGTGGACACTATGCCGCGCGCCTGTTCAAACAGCATCCGAAGATTTTGTTGTAACGTGATGAATCTTTTTCTTTCACATTTTTCTTCAAAAACCATCACCATCCCGACAACTTCATTTTTCTCTACAGTCTGTTCTGTAATAAAATTCCTAATAGGGAGGAATTTATTTCGCTTCAAGATATTCAATATTAACATCAATAAAGTTCCACGATTCAACGCACATTGTATTTAATGTGCTAACAATAAGTTTAAACAATTAAATATAATAATATCTTACTTAAATTAAGTCAACATTTAATACTTGAAGCAAATTAATAAATAACACTAATTTACATAAAATTGTGTGTATCATACACCTGGTTTCATACATAATTGATTCACGAAAGGATTATAAACGTTAGAGAGCATGAAAATTCTGCATATGTCACCAAAAGTGTTGTTTCACGATTATATATTCCAACAGAACAGTCTTGAGTCTTTAAGCACCTTTTCATCTTGGTATGTGTCCCTGCCTTGAATACTAAAAATTGTAAATTATAGGCTACCAACATGCAGGTTTAAGTAAATTATTAAAATCTAGAAAAATAGATCCATTCTCGATCAGTTGACAGCAATATAAATGCTACCTAATCCACTCTCAAAATAGTCAAAATAGTCGCAAATTTACAAAAATGAAGTTTTAACATGAAACATTGTACACTTGTTCCACTAAATAGGTAAAAACAGTTCCTTTCAAATCCATTTATTTCACTCTGAAACTTGGCTGAAACTTCCAATGGCAATCGTACCTCTCAAGATTTACCCTGTTGAAGCATGCTGGCGTATAACTTGAGAACATTCTCTTGAATTAACTTTTTATTCAAAAAGCCCTTCTTGGTCTTCACCCTAGCACGACGTCGGGCAGTCCCTCCCAAGGATCCCATTGTATCGCCATTTTTTCCATTGTTTACTTTCAATGAGGATGTGACGCCAGTTGGTGGTTCTTCTCTATTGTTTTGAGGACCTGAAAGAAACGACGCTCGAAATATCGTCAACGTTCTTCCCCGTTTCCACACAATAAAACTAATCATTGGTCCTTTGCCTTACCTGAGTGAGCTTTACGGATGTGATACTGTGTGTACAGCATATTAGAAAAATCAGAGCCACAAGATTTACAAATAAATCTACCGCCATTGATCCTCTGAAGTGGAAGTCCGTCAAACAAATACCTGTCCTGGTCGACTTTAATAATTGAATCCCTCGCATTGTTCTTGCCTGCTCGACATTATTTGAAAAATGAATCTCGTGCATACTGCATAGTGTTGCATGTAGTATCGAATAAAATAAAGCATTCAAAAATGCAAAAATTAAAATCACCACATATCAATGTTTGATGGATTTCAAGTCCATGTTTTGTTACACATTTAGTGCCGCACTCCGGGCAACTGACACGCTTCTTCAATCCAGTAGTGCTAGCATTGGTCTTTGGGGCATTGTTCCCCCCTTTCTTGGTACCTTGGCCTTGTTGCCTTGTCACACCCGAAATCACATCGCTAAGAACAATCGTCCCAAACTTCATATCATCAATTAATGAAGCGGTCATCCTACGCGAGTTTGTTGGCGCCCATCCAACAGCAACCTTTTCACGATCCCATCTGTTTAACTCTGGTATAACTCTAAGGATAACTTGTGGCGAATATTCTGTAGGATTGTAAACATAAAAGCATACATAAAAAAACAACTTGATGACCCATTCAATAATCTCACTTACTCCCTTTCTATACACGAACTTTTCAAGAAATTCGTCCACCCAACTTCCACTGAAATCCATTTTTAAAAAAAGAATTCGATAAAGAAATATCCACTAACCGTTCAACGTTTGCTTTCTGAAAAAATTCCAGAGGTACTTCAACCTGCCAGTCTCATTCTCTTGCATGTCACTAGTCTCCGACATCCCACTTTCCTCATCATTAAAATCCGACAAAATAATCCTCCCAGCAACACTAGCTTTTAAATTCTCCAGTCTTCCACAAGCATTTTCCAAGCTAAAATTTCTCATATCTACCAGCACAATCCTACAGATTTTACAGAACGGGAATGGATCATGGTTAAAATCAAATCCTTGGCTTCCACTACGCCATTTCATTGTGTTGCAAAAATTCCAGAACAATTCCGTTAGAATTTCAGCCACATCCTTCGACACCACGCTATTTTTTGGCACTGAAACCCCAGCCGCGCAAATGAGGCACCTCATCTTATTCTTATTGAGATCCATTGTCTGTGAATTTGTTAAATAGATATATAATTACGTGACATAATAGCACAATATTATTGTAATTATTTTTACCTATAGATTTTATATTATTACACACTATCTTTCGAAAATCACAAATTATTATTCCCTTTGCATCCGTACAGTTTTGTTACTCAATTCGTATTATTTTTATTTCTCATTATTTACTAAATACTCCAGAATTCAGAAATACCCGAATAGTCAAAGCTAAATACCTTACTAAAATTATTATGCTACTATTATTGTTGGTTTCTCATGAACCAGGCTACCGCTACCAGGAATACAAAATAAAAAAATTACTTAAGTGTGGCCTCCTCGTCTTCTTGTAATCTTTCAGTCTTAATAATGCTCCAGCGTAAGAGAAAAACCGCGTTAATATTTAAGTATGCGTAATCTGATCACTTTTAATTCTCCACGGTCAGACGGTCAGCATCAACGCTCAAACTAAACTATAGGTGGCTTTTATCATTCAATACGATAGTTACTTCTTCTTTTCATCCTATGCAAAGTACTTAAAAGCACTTGTGTGAATATAATTCCGTCCGATAGTCAAATGGTCAGACGTCAGACTTCGTCAACTTTTCTCGCTTCTTGGGCTTTTTGAATGAAACATGTACTAATGAACTATGAACCACTGAAATAAACACTTGTACATAATTCTACAAATGTACATATGTAAAATGTGTCTTTTGCATTACAGCAAAATAATTAGGCTGAATTGTTTCGTACATACACTTACACTAAACGACTAAACCCATACGATCTACAAATTCACTCGTCGGCTGTCTGCTCGTTTATTATTACGGATTTGTCTCTATATGTACATACACATTGAGCCCCTGAATCTGAACCTATGCCTTTGACGTAAGAAAAGAACATACAATGAGAACTTTTTATTACGCATTGTCTCAAACGTTTCCCCTCGCAAGTCAAATCAGCACTTTTTACTACGTATTTGTGTATATGTATACCTATGCATGTACTATATTTTACTTTATTATTGGCCTCTATCCAAATTCGATGGGAAACCGGAATGTCGATTTTCCCATTAACAATTTTAATATCCCGTCGAACCCCGCGCCGCTGCGCGCCACCTTCACATCTCTCGATTCATGTACTGCGAATTATCGTATTTTAAATTCTGACTATCGAAACGGGCACATAATGAATGCAGATATAGGTAATAGCATATGACAATAATTATGCACCACGGTAAATGCTACACAAACGTGTTTTCGAAATCACAATTTTGTTCTGCACGGAAAATTCGGGCTAAAATCAGCAGTGGTTTACTCGAAATCCCGAAGCTTTTACCCTAAAACTGAAACGATCTCTTTAAATAATGTTTGGGATTATATTAAAGCTAAAGCTAAAACAAGTAAATTGGGAGCATGAAGACAAGACGAAATCTCAATAGTATTTTGTTTACCAGATATATTATTTAACAATTCATTATATGCGAATTGGATGTGTATAAACTAGTCTTAACAAATATATAACGTATAAATAGGTAAATACATAGTTTCAGTAGGCTTCGATACCAATATAACGTTGCTATAGCTTGCTGGCTGGCAAGTTCCGGGAGTGTAGAGTGTAACCAAAGTGGTAGCAGACCACAGTTCCTTAATATGTAATGATGAATTCGAGGTCTTATTTAATGAAAATGTTGCAATTTATAGCCCACCCAAAAAAATGTATCTACGTTGATAAACGCCTTTTAAAATAAAATTTTATTGGGAGTGGAGTGCAGTGAAAAGGTAGTCCTACGGGTATTTGTTGTCATTAAAACCAGTGTAGTCATAATATTTTCGAAAAACATCACATCTCACATGCAACTGCGTGTGCGTACTGCAGAGACAGCAGAGATTATAAGGAATGCAACTGGCTATAAGTTATTTCCGGATAAAAGCAGAGGTTCTAATTACCGTGTCCATAGGTCACTGAGAACGATGAAACACACATTTTTAGTATTCTCTAACTAAATTCTTAATACTCTTACTAAATACCCTGTAGCGTCCGTGTTACTTACAATACTTACTGATGCGATGGGAGATCAGGGACCAGTCTTATTATACTGAATCAGAAGTAACACGGAAATAAAGTCAAATGAAATGGAACAAGCCCTTGCGTCCCGGTCACGAAATTTTGCCAGCAAGGTAACACGTATGAAAACGATTTTTGCACAAATTTTTTCCAAAATCGCCTCGCGGGAACACCTTCAAAAAATACGTAATGCTATTTGAACGGTGACCATGTAGC